>MU622257.1:159089-188455 GCA_025399235.1 Backusella circina FSU 941
GGGCCCCTTTTGAAATCTCGACATGGTGCTGAGCACACTTTGGATCCTGGGCTCGTCCTGAGGATGCTCATATCCAGATTTTTTGTACGCCGCCAGGAGATAGGTGATGTCATGGATAAATGTACCCAAAAAGGGGACTGTGGGTTTCGCATAATGTTCCAATAGCTGTAAACTATTCTCGGTGCCTAGTGTCTCTCGGTAATTTTCATAATTGTTTGCCTCAGACATGAGTTCATCGAGAGACTCGAGCCTGGATGCACTCTTTCGAGGAACATACGCCCACGTCCTCTTGAGTCTCTGAACGGGCGGGGTATTCAATGCAGACACAATCGCCTTTAACGTCTGATAATTACTGACATCCAGGCAGCATGAAGCTACCTTGATCCAGTAATGCACCAGTTGTGCACGACTTGATGCCTCCTGTGGTAATAGAATAGAGTGCTCGATGCATCTGGTGAAATAGTTGAAGAAATCTGTTGATGCCACGATGCGAGGGTGAGGATGTCGTGACGAGTGTTCCAGGAGTGCCATAGGTGGAATGGCATTAAAGATGGTAGCCTCAATCAACGTGACCTGATAGGCCATAATCACGGGTTGGAATTGAAGGACGCTGGGTATCGTTGCAGCACTCATATAAATGGTACGGACACCATTGAGGGTGGTGCGAATCTCCGCTATGAGTTGCATGTAATGACTGATCATTTGATCAAGTTGTTCGTCTGGTGAACTATTATCCTTTTGCTGTGCTCTGCATTGCTGTAGTTTCTCCTCCAAATCACTAAGTTTCTGTTGTAATTGTCGATGTGTAGTCAGTAAAGGTGGAGTGGGGATTAAAGGTACATGGTCTGTAGTGTGATGATTGGGTGAAGGTACTGTAAGACTATCGCCTGCGTTTGTCTGTGCAGGTACAAGGTAATTGGGATCCACTTGCCCTTCAGGTACTATACTGACGATTGAATTATCTTGGTGGTCGAGTTGTTGAAGAATTGAGTCAGGTGGAGGTATACGAGGAGGTGGTGACACATTGATAGGTAGTGGTTGTTGGTATATTGAAGAAGAAGTAGAATTGTCTATTATTATATGATCACTGAATTAATAATACATCGTATTCATATTCATTCATTCATTTTACCCTGCAATTCAGCTTGTCTAGGTGGTGGTGGCGGTGGTGGTCGAGGTGGTACAGTTGGTTTTATTCTTGAGGGTTTTGGAGGCAAAGGAGGCGGTGAAGCCTTTTGAATAACAGATGAATTTGACTCAATAATAGATTCAATATGTGCCAGGCATGTTTTCAAAGAGTCAAGCAAAATCGGATATTGTCTTGGCGATGTAACAATGGCTAAAAAGTAAAAATAGATAAATAAACTGTTTTAAAGCCTATTTTTATAAATGAAACTAACAAGACCGAACAAATTTTATCTCTTGTAAAGAGGTAATGGCTGATTGACTTGAATTTAGAAACGTAAAATAAGCTTCCTTTTATATGTTGTATTAGTCTTGGATATGAACGAAGAGTATTAAGTGTTATTTTACCCTTATTTGACCTTTTTCTTCTAGTTCAATAGCACTTTGCACACCACGCTCTATTATTTCTGCCATTTCCTTTCTTTTTCAAAAAAAAAAAAAGATGTTTTATTTACAAAATAAAGAAGCGTTGTCAGTTTGTTATAAGAGAAGTGAATCGAATTGTCGTGATGTGCAAGTTGTAAAATGAAGAGAAAAGAAGAAAAAAAAAAAAAAGAGAGAGAAAAGGGTATGTGTGAAAAAAGTACATAAAAATGAATGAACCCGGAGTATAAATTTTTGACCGAGACCTATTTGAGTCGTATAATATGGGTAATAGCATACCAATTCAAACCTCCTTTTAGAATGTTGTTATTGCACTCATAATAAGGAGAACTACAAAGAAGATAAGAAATATGCTTAATATCAAAAAGTGTGGTCAAATATGTTTATGAGTAAAAGCTTATTTTATTGGAAATAGTCGGATATGATTGGCTAGCCTGGTTTATGCAGACAGTCTTTCACTTATAGTAAACACTTGACATTTCAATGTAAAAACCGAGGATTCTTTTTATATTATCATTATTATTTCCACGTCATTAGCATCATTTTCTTTCTATTCCAACTACCTTCATGTGATATCTTCATAACATGATGGATAAACCTGTAAAAGAAAACAAGAAAAACCACACAGAATCGATAGAGAAAGAAAGAAAAAACGTTACTGCGAAAATAGAAAGAATAAGGATACACTAAAGTGTATCAAGAATAATTTATTTATTTATTTTCTAAACACAATCGATGTATAGAACAGCCGACCATTTTAGGCCATTCCGACCATTTCTTTCTTTTTATACATTTTGTTATTTTTATAAACACACCTTACTTCCGGTAATGCCTCATTTAGAAAGAGTGATTTACTTGGTGCTTTTTTGTTTGTTTGTATTTGCACAGAAGCGTTTTGATGGCTTTCTATTCTCGTTCATGTATCAATATGCTTGTTATATGAACTAAAGGTACAGCATTATGAATGCATAAGGTAATTGATCTTGATATTGCATCTACAGAGATTGTATATTGAATGATACTTTGTAGTAAAAAGTAGTATAATCAAATATAGACTATACACTCATCCATTCGTGTGTGTGTATTGTTTATAAGCGGGGAAACAACACATATAGTTAAATTAGTAAAGAAATGGTCAAAACAATAACAAAAAACAGATGCTATAATTGTGATAATTGATTGTAATCATAAGGATAATAAAAACCATAGAGTAAATCATATAACATAAATCAAACCATCAGTCAGTCATATTGACTCGCAGATGATGATGATGCTATTTGCAAATATAAAATTACACCACTAAAAAAGATAAAAATATCTTGTGTTACTTATGAGTTGTCCAACCCCGGATATCATTTTCATCTTATACTTTTATGTTTATATTGTATCATATCTTACAATACAGAAACCTATATATTTATATTATAATAAATCATAGTCCTTATTATAATTAGTATTAGAATTTGAAAAAATAAAAAAATAAAAAAAAGAGAATAAGAAAATAAAAGAGAACTGACAAGTAATTCAGTATTGAACACTTGTACAAATGTGAGTGGCTAAACCAATAGAAATACGCTCTAATTGTATAAATCAAAATGCCATGTCTACATATCCACCTTTTGTTATATCAAGTATATATATATATATACATATATACCTGATATTCAAACAGTATTAATAACCCATTATAACATTAATGACACTAAAAATGACTGCTGTACAAGTAAAATAGGTACTTTATCATGACAATGATAAAAATGAAACAACAAAGAATAGGAATAAGAAGGAATTGTATGTGTAGTGATCCCTTTTATATATTTATAATAATAAGGTGATATTATGACTGACTGATCCTTCTCCATCTCCTTTTTTTAAAAAGCCGCTCGGACCTAGAAATCGAAATAACTTCCTAATAAAAAAGTTTAGGCTACACAACCAAAAGAAGGGGAAGAAGTGGAGAAATATGAAATAACTGGCTTTTTTATATTCTTTCAAAAAAGAGTAAAAGAGAGATAAGCTTAAACTATATAAAGTTCAAATAGAATAATAAATAGTTTTAATTCACAACAGCAAAAGGAAATAAAGAAAAAAAAAAGGATGGTAAAACATTTAGTCCGTTTTTGTAACCTAGTGTCACCATTTACCCCTTCTCTCGCTTGTCTTGCTTAAAATACGCTTTTCCCTTTTTCAGAATTTCGCTTTTCTTTCTTCTACTCGCTCTCTTTCTACCCTTTCTCTCTCTCTTTTTCTTTCCCTCTCTCTCTCTCTCTTTCCATCTCTGTTTCTCGCTCTCTTTTGTTTTACTCGTTTCCTTTTTCTATTCTTTTCCTTTAATAGTTCTTTTTTATCTCTATTTTTTTTTTTTTATCTACTTTGTACCTTTTTCGTTTTATTATTACTACTTAAATTTAAAAAAAAAAAGTAAGTATTTAAATTTATAAAATTATATATCATGATTTTTATTATTTTTTATGCATTTGGACATTTAAAACACAATTTAACTAAATTCAAATAGCAATGCTAATTACAGAAACGTTTCATGGCTACATTGAGACGACACAAGATGCACTATTAGTGTTTGAAGGCTGTCGAAGAGGTTTACTACCCAGAATATGCAGAAGACTACAAGAGCGTGAGAGAAAGATGATTCGATCTGGTTCGATATTTATATTTGACGAAAGAGAATCTGGTATTTAAATAAATCTATATTCAAAATTTGAATCCGTATTGACTTCTCTATCAAGGTATTAAGCGATGGACAGATGGTAGAGTTTGGAGTCCATCACGTATCCTAGGTAATTTTCTTATTTACCGTGAACTTGATAAAAAGTCGACAGCTTCTGGTCAACAGCAACAGCAACCATCGCAACCAGTATTACCTCGTATGGATCGTAAGGAACGTCAATTGGTTGGTAGTCTTTCAGATTCATATCGTTTTAAGCATGATGGTTTGATAAAAAAGACAATGTCAATCATTGTCAATGGTGTTGCACAGCATCTTATCTCTTATTATGACCCCCAACAGGTCATGGAGGAAAAGTTAAGAACCCCCTCTTCTGTACCTGAACTGGCAAGTTTAGAAATATCACCAGAATTGCTAGCAAGACAGAATTTTAGAGTGCCTCCCTTGGTTGAGCCTACCTTTGATCCTAATAATGGTAGTCATAATGAACTGGGTATGAATGATACATCTTCATTTGGTAAATTGTTATTATTATTATTATTATTATTGTTATTATATATCTTATATCATGTACATATTTTAGATCGCCGTATGCATCCACTTCGTAGTATGTCGGTCGGATCTCTTGGACATAGCGGAATCCCACCCGAACCTTATTATGCACGCGTTACAGATCCTTCATCAAGAGGAGGAACATCTGCAATCAATAACGGATTACCCTTTTCAAACATGTTTAATGAGCAACCCTCACCTCTATCATCTTCACCTAGTACACCCATGTTAGCATCAAATACACGTAATTCTTATCAACATCAACGCCATTATTCTGCCTCTTCTTTACCTCGATTTGATCCAAGAATGTATAGCATTGATAATCGAAGTGAACAGCAACATACACCAGCAAATATTGGTCAATTGCTTAACCCTGTAAATCACCAACAACATGGAAATGAGGGCAGCGAGTTGATTTATCAGAGATCTTCTTTGACTAATGGTGAAAGTATGCCACTTCCATTTTAATTTATTTATATGTAAAAAAAAAAAAAAAAAAAAAATACAAAAAAAAAGCAAGAAAAAAAAAAAAGAAAAAAAGAAAACATCCTTCTTCTCCCCCTTTATTTGTTTACCTTTTCCAATTAGATTATTATGAAGGACGAAAAGGATATTATATTTTCTTTTACATTTATATATATTTGTTTTTATAATACACACACACACGTACACACAGACACAGACATAAAAAGAGCAACTTTTGTATTTATGAAATAAAGATGAAATTTACGAAACTACAAAAAAGGATATAAATTTTTCCTTTTTATCTTTCTTCATTCACTTTTTAAATGTTTAAATCAGGCTTAGTATGTTCTTAAAATAAATGTGCAACAGTTATGATGAAATCATGTATTGTGAGTTACCCACACTTTGTTTCTAACTCTAAATGTCATTTTATAATAAGAAAGCATCTCGTTTTCTTTTTTAAAAAGCTTTTATTTCTTTAGAGAACTTTACTCTTTGAAAATACCCGGTATCTACCACCAGTCAGTTGGAAGAGATCCTAATCTTAAACTATTAGAAGGATTGGTAGAAAAATGATATGATATTATTGGTCAAATCCCGTAGATATTATGTAAGCATCAATCCATAATAGATCATTGACATCTAAAGCCAATTCAGCGAGCAGAGAGCTATCATAATTAGTAATTATAATTCGATAGTTTTTTTTTAAAAATATATATATATATATATTACGGATAAAGATATTCATCTTCAATGCCACTTTTGGTATTCTCACATCCATGATGAAGAGCCTGCCTAAAGCAACATTGAGATATCTCTTCATCTTGAGAAACACCTTGTTCATTTTACATTCGTTCAAAAGAATAGTTATTTCCACCTTTGACTTTATTATAACTCTTCAAGTCTTTGCTAAATATGTTTCCCTTAAACGCCAAAGACAAGGGTCAAATCTCAGCTTTCAAGCCAGCAAACACCATACAACACAAGAAGTCTATTACGAAACAGAAGCAATGTTCCTCTTTGTACGACAATGTTGAAAAAGTGGATTTGAAGGTGGATCCAAAAGACTGTGTGTTCTCAGGAACTGATAATGGATTAAAAATAATGATGTCTACTGTTACAGTTCCCTTGCCCTTGTATAACTATTATGAAGCTTTACACGATGAGCAAGGATCAGAATCAGCGCAAAGGTTTCAACCGATTCCAAAACCGTTTAATATATCATCCAAAGATATCGATATAGGCACCAATGAAGTTTACATGAGGCGTTGGCGGAATCAAAGGAAGAAGAGAAGTTCTGCTGGTAAAGAAAGTATTGAAAACCGAAGAAGAACTTTCCCGTTCATCTTTAAAAGATGCTACTTCACACCAAGAAGTATTTGACATTCACTTGGGTCGTGAAGCTGTTGCAAATACTCTCCAGGAATTTTACCACTCACCCGCGTCCATTAAAAAAAAAGAAGAACAAAGGACATTCAAGCCAAGAAGTTCAAGGACAGGATTGCATCAAAAGAAAGGAAGTATGTCATCGGTTGAGACCCTGATAAGAAGAGCAGAAAGCAGCTCATCATGATGATTGAAGACAGAGGAACTGGCGCTGGTACATGGAAAGCGAAGATTCATGGAAGATATGCAGCATCCTGTATAACCAATGAGCACAACTCGTCGCAAATTTGTGTGTATTGTTTCAAAAAGGTAGTGCATCCAAAGAAGGAAAAGAAGATCCATGGTAAAGTAAAAAGAGTTGATAGCAATTGAAGCGCCATTTGCATCAATCCAGACTATGTTGCATTTAAAGTTGGTCAAGCCGTGCAATCTCGCGATAAACAGTCTGCATTATTGATTAGTCTACAAGGTGTCTCTCGCCTGTTAAGAAGAGCGCCTTTTCCAATTCTCGATCCCAAAACCAGTCACTTTAATACTGGTAAAACTAAACAACAACCGCCTCTTTCAGGTACAAGAAACGAGGATGTGGCATCCAGCTCTAAAGCTTTAAATACAATGGTAAGTTTCAATGGTATAAGAAAATACTTAAATCTAACCATTCTTATGTGCGTAAATCCAAAATTCATTAATTATTATTATGTGGTAAGTCTAAAAATGTATGACACCTTTGAAACCATTTAGGCTAACTGATTTTTCCAATTCCGACTTTAGGTCATTATACCGTTACAGTATTGCTTGCATTCTAGTGCTTTTGAATTATATTCGAATATAAGTGAGAGACTTAGAATCCTAGGTGCCATTGCTTATAATATCGTTAGAGAAATGGTGTGTATTGCCTTAAAAGCCATTATCGTTAATAATAATATCTGAAGTGTGCTCACATTGTCGCTTTTTAATATCATTTCTCTTATCATTTACAACATAATTGTTGTTGTCACTTGATAAATAAATTAAAAATTCTTATATAAAAAGAATACAAAGAACAGTAGCTTAAAATTGCCCTGGCAACGGGAAACGATTTTATTTTGTTCATATATTCACTCTGTCAAGGAATATTTGTTATCGAGAATTTCAAACATGTAGCTTAAATAAAAGAACACCTTTGAATAAACTACTAATAGACATATATATATATATGTATTGTTTCCACGTATATTTGAAAAGAAAATGGCGAAGATGCTGTCTTTTAAAAATGCATAATCTGGAGCCGAACCATCCTTAACATGTAACCCAAGCCAGAGAGAAGAGTTTAACTTATAATTGACTAAAAATCGGTGGTCCTTATTAAAAGAAAGGACCCCCCCCCAAAAAAAAAAAAAAAAAAAAAAAAAAAAAAAAAAAAAGTATAAAGTAAATTGATAAACAGGGCTAAGCTGTTAAGTCATTGTTTTTTTCTTGGCAAATATTGTTATTGAAGGATAGAGCATTTTTCATTTAATGAAAAAAAATATATGAAAATATCACGCGATAAAAGCATTGGTTTTGAATGGTTATCACTTTACCGTTCCGCACAAGACATTATATATCCAAATTCTAAATCGATGTGCCCTCATCATCATTTTCCAATTGAAAATAAAGTTGTTACACATTAGAATTGGGTAAACTCCGAGATCAACACAAAGGAAATAGGATGTTGAACCAAAAACCCGGTTTTCTTGATATGTTTTTCGTTTCTGTGGCGCTTTTCCTCTCCTTTTAATACAAGAAAATAAATAACTAATCAATAGTATGAATCGTGATTTGCTTACAGACTTTTTTTTGCGTAGGCGTTTTTTCTCTTTTATGGATTGCTCTCATGTATATTCTAAAAAAGGGTAAAAACTTGTTCATAAGAGACTATGACCGATTTGTTGCATCATATAGTAAAAGTAATGCATATTATAAAAAGAATATGTTAATATTGTCTTCTTCTTTGATTCTCTTGCTCGTTATTTCCTTTTTTTTTTATATATATAATGAATTCATTTTTTTTTCTTTAACTGTCATAGATCTTAAATGCTCTTTGTACAAATTACTTGATTTAGCAATTTTTTTTATTTAAAATTATATTTGGTGTTTAGGATGCTCAGCCTCACGCCTTGTTTTTTTTTCTCAATTAAAAAATCAAGAGATAAACCGATGATGAACCCGAATCTAAACATGATAATACCTAAGAAGAAAAGAGAGAGAGAGAGTCGTAGTAAAACTCCCTCTAATTGAAATAAAAGTAAAGTCAGCAGCATTAATGCTTTTGAAAAATTCAAAGTCAATTAAGAATTCATATGTCCAACCGTGAATATTAGTGGCAACAGGGGAGGGGTATTCTTGTTTTTTTCTTATTGATAGTTTCAATCCGCGGTACGTTCAAGGTAACACTTATTCATTATGAACATCTTTTTAGTTTAGAAAACGAGGTGCCAGCAATTATCCCGATGTATTTTGAAAAGAGATACTTACCAAAACAGGAAGGTTTAAGTGCAAAGAACTATGAATAGAACATCTTCTTCCACATCATGATGTAAACTGAAAGCTTTTTTTTAAAAAAAAAAATTCTATGAACAGTACAAATAAAAATGTAAAATGGCTTATGCAGACCAGAAAACTTGGCAAATTATAATAGTATAGTCCACATCAGAACATAAATGTCAAGTAGATCCAAACAAGACTCTGAGCCACATCTGTAGTGTAACCTATAATAAAGAAACTAATATAAAAAGTAGGATCAGGTTTGTTTTGCTTTTCATATTGTTTTTTTTCTATTTTCTCGTTCTCCTTTTTCTTCACATAAAATTTCTTCCTTATTATCATCATGCATTTTATACCTGAAGCTTGCTATAGAAGGGTATATACATAGATATATAGATATATAGATGTATAATAAAAGTTCAATTAGATCTGATAACAATATCATTTATTTCCTATTAGCCATTAGAGCCGAAATCATTAGTTTACAGTCGCGCGACAACTGCGATTGTGATGGGAATGTCATTTTTAGCCTTTTGTGGTTATCTTGCCAGCCAAGTAATAAGCTCTTTTTCTTCAATTTGATACTTATGTATACTCATCTATTTATTTAGATATATAATGATAAACCTTTGATTTACCTTTCGTCAGAGACTGTTCCTTACAACACTCAACCAGCCGATATTGAGTTTTGTGTACAAAACTCTACTATGACAATTGTCCATTGTTCAGCTGTGTACTATAATTGGTCAAGTGCTGACATCCCTGACTGTTACAATCGTTTTTTTCGTACAGGCAGAAGTGATGGTAGTGTCAGTCATTGCTATGTCTTTGAAACGAACGGAACTTACCGAATGACTATTGGAAGTCCTAATGATGGAAACAACTATACTGACTCTGTACGCAGATTTGACTTTTATTGGAAAATTGATAGTCACCTCAACTATTCATATGCATCTGCTTCTGTTCCTGCTATTGCTTTACAGCTGTATGATCCATCGTTTAGTGCTTGGAAGACGAAAACGCTTGGTGGTACACCAGTAGAGGTAATTTCAAAGTTTTTATTACTTGTTTGTGTGTTTTTTATTCAGCTTATATTCTATAGGAACAAATGTTAAATGATATCACCCTTGGCTACCAACATGCAACTACTTTCTTGAATAGCACTTCAAATATATATTACACTCCTCAAAAGTATCGCGAAATAAGACCAGGAAGTGCACGCGCTCTTTTAGGTTTTGTAAGTTTAGGAATATAGCTAAAGTTTTTTTTAATACTTATCTCTATAAAACAGGAACCCGATTATATTGATATTATAACGCTTGATGCTAAGCAAATTGATTGGCCATTGGCAACCGATAATATAACGAGACTTGTTAACCGTAGTGTAAAGTATCGATATATGTACAATGGATTAAACTTTGTTGCTAACCTTCGATATTAGGATTACGATGGTCTTCTCAGTATGCAACTTTCAAAGGCTACAATAGATGTAAAGGTAATGGACAAGAATAAAACACTCTTCTGATTTTAAAAAACGTACATGTATAAAAAAAAAAACTCACACAAACTCTTTTTTGTTGTATTATTTTATGCATGACATATAGACCGAGTCACGACAACATACATTGCTTGCAGCAATTGCACTTGCAGGTGGTTGCTATGGAGTGCTTACTACCATATACATATTACTGTTTGGCATGACAAGGCTGACGCCCTGGGGTCTTGTGCATCACATACCTGTTTTTATCAGCAACCATCGACATTACAAAAAGGATGATAAGGTGTATACAGATGCCATGATTTTGGAATCCAAACATGAAAAAAACAAAAACGATGATATTGAAAGTAACGACAGTGGACTCATGGACGAATTCAATAATGAATCATCACAAAAGAAGAAAAAATCCAATTTAAGTACAAAGTTAATACCTTGGTTTTTCAGAAGTAATATAAAAGGAAAGGCGATTTCAACAGATCCAAATACAAGTATTCTGGAACGTATGATGTCGCTAAGAAGAGATGGGGAACTTGAATCAACAATTGATCTTGCTCGAAGAACAAGTTTCCAAACTGATAACGATAGCCGTACCCAACTTCCTCATGCATCTACAGCACCTGGATCCAAGCCTACTGAAGAAGAATTGAATGAACTCTCGGCAACAAGCGATTTCTTTTTAAACAACTCGACGCAAAACAGACAATCAACATCATATATGAAAAAGACACCAGCTTCACCTAAAGCTGTTACTTCACCAACTGCACTTTTTTTTAACAATAGAAATAGTGAATCAAATAAACCACCCTTTTCACCAACAATTACAAAACGAGCCTCTCTATCATCGGATATCATGCCGTATGACCAAGAACAGCAATTTGATCAGCTGCCAAACATAACTCAGGATTCTGTTAGTGTATTAACTGAAGTCGTCAAGCAAGAAAAAGAAAAGAATAAAGAATTGGCAACGCGTGTGGACGAATTAGAGGTTATTCTAAGCCAGTACTTTATTAATACAGCATATCTTGATCAGTTAAGAACCAAACGGGAACAGTCGTTTATTGATGGATTGAATGATAATGGTGTGAAGAGAAGACCGACAAGACCATCCAATAACGGTCTATAGTTCAAAACTGGATTAAAAAAAAACATCTATTATTTTTCTTTTCTTTTCTTTTCTTTCCTTGATTTGTATCTTAGCTTTTATTTTTCATATTCTTTATACACAAAAATGCATAAACACACACACACACACACACACACACACACACACACATATTTATCTATTTATATATACCTACCTTTAAATAAAGTCCTTAATGATTATAACATATTGTATATATATACATATATTACGCTTTATCAGGAAACCAACATGATCCCAGCTTTTGAAGTTGAACGGTCCTGCAGGCAAATTCGCCCACGTTTAATTTCTCACTGCTTTTTAAATTTTATCCCAGGTCAAATAAAAGAGAAGTTTTTTCTCTATAGCTGTCAACTTTAATATCCACCATTCACTTTATAAAACACATGACTAGATGCATGTCTAAAAGTAGACCTTTTTGGTTATGTGCTTCTTTGAGTTTGCACAAAATGTACCATGATAATAATACTTAATCAACATGTGGATAAAAGCTATTCACTAACCCACTGATCTCGGTCTCTATACTATTTTTACCGACAATTAAAAATAAATCTACCATCTCAGTGATAACAACTATAAATATCATAGAAAGCATTTCATAATACATTTATTCAAAAACGAAAGGTAATATCCATATCTAATCACATTCTGTTTCAAGATATGCAATATTATTATTCCAGACTTTAACTCCATCAAGATCGTGTAGTAAATTACACAGTGCTAGAAGAAGCTTTGTTTATTGATGGCTCTATTTTTGTTTGTATTACATGCTTATTGCACGGTTGAAGAAAATTACCAAATTCAGCATATTTACTGTCTTGCTCTGAATACATCTGCTCCTTGAGTCTTTTTTCACTCCCTTTATATTTTAGTCATAATTACTCTTTATATTCATGAAGAAATATAGGCCAAATTCCTTTCCTGTGAGTAAACTCTTCGGTTCTAAGGCAAGTAGATGCCAAGAATAATTTTGACTCATGGAAAAGTGCTAAACAAAGTTCGAGGCACTAATAAGGTCTTGTATCACCATGGCTGCTGTGATGATCCCATTGCAAATTAAAAATACTCTGATTGGATATTTATATTTTCTCTTTAAATAATATAATTTATTACTTTATTTATATTTCAACTTTACAATGTCTTCATTCTTTCAACAGCAACAACAAGGAGAACAAGCCATTCAATTACCAGATGAATCAAGACAACAACAAAGAACTTCTCCTTGGGCTGCTGGTTTTGCTTGCTGCATTCCTTTAAAAAGCGGAATGATCCAATTACCAGATGACTCGGACGAAGAACAGGAGCAACTGCTAAGAAGTGATACTAATCCATTTGAAAGAGCAATGCCAACAACGAGTTTTAGTAATGAAAGCGATGTTCATTTGGCTGATGGTAGTTTGCCTATAAAACAAGTAAAGTAAAAGGAAAAAGAAAAAAGGATTTCTTATTTATATCAATTTTACTTGAACAGGACGCAACAGAAGAATTAGCAGATATCGCTCGCTTTTCACGCTCTCAATATGCAGATGTACCTGATTGGACAGAAATGTACAGCGATGAAGAAGAAGAAAGCGCACCAGGATATGTTATAAATGAGGAAATAGGTGAATCATCATTTACTTCAAACAATACCACTTTGCATGAAGAGCAACAAGAGCTGGTCTCTTTTAGTAAAACTGATCAGTATATAACCGATGAGATACCCAGCCATGAATTAGTGGATACAAAGATACCCGAAATAGAAAGTGAAGAAGATTCATTCAATGATGAACAAGTCAGGAAAGAAGAGGAGAATACAGCTGTTCTATCATCACTTTCTCAAGAAGAAATCGTTGATGTTGATGGAGAAGTGGAGGAAGTGGTTGTTGAAGAGGAATCAGCAAAAGAGGAAGTGGTTGTTGCTAATAGTGAAAATGAGCCAATAACCAATGAAGATCCAACGGCTGAAATCAACTCACAGGCACCAGTCACTGACACAGAGGCAGAAGTAACGGTTGATACCAAAGAAGAACATGTTATTAACCAAGAGCCAATCATTAAACAAGACGAGATTATCATTGACGAAGGAAATAGCAAAGATTCGGTTAATACCAATGAAGAAACCAGTAACGATAGTGAAAATAAAAAGGAGAAACAATCTACTACCGATACAAAAACAGAAGATATTGAAACCCAAGATAAAGATTCTATCAATACGAATGCTAATATCGAGAGTTTACCAACTGCTGAACAACCAACGGCAACAAAGAACAATATAGAACAAGAAGAAGAGGAAACAGCACGAAACAATCGAAGATCATCTGTTGTTGCCACCGCTGCGCAGTCTATTCTCGGAGACAAACTCGATGATTTTACCGAAAAACTTGCGTTTATTAAGAAAAACATCATCATGAGTGTGGATTCAGACGAAGAATATGATGACGACGATAACAATGTGATTGCTGCTAGAAAGGAAAACATAAAGTAAAGAGTCTAAGAAAATAGAATACATATATGATGGGATTTATTAAACTTTGTATATTTTAGACAACAAAATCGAAGATCTGTATCCAGTGTTCAATCCGATACTTTCTCACTGTTTGGTGGAACAAAACAATCTGATACAGCAACAGCAGCAACGAAAACTGGTCACCGTAGAGCAAGTTCATTGATGGATGTTGCTCCCTCAATTGCTCGTTTTATGAATCAAATAGGAAACGACAATGAAATTAATACCACAAATAGTACATCCTTCAACGCCAATAATAGTCAAAATAATAGGACATTCTCGCCTTCGTCATTATTTTCTTCTTTTGCAGGACCAATGCCAGAATCATCGTCAAACCTAAAGAGAAAAGAGAGCATCACAACATTAAAGGAGGTTCCAAATGAAGAGGACGAGGAGTTGTTTGACTTTACAAAAGTGATTGAGATTGGAAAAAATGTTCGTTCATTTAGTGAAGATATTGTTGGTAATGGTTTCCGTATGTTTAATGACGTTGCAAATCGTATGAAGACCAGTGTTGAACAACAGGATAAGAAGAATGAAAATATCAGTGCTGAGGATGAATGGATGCATAATTATCTTTAAAATATAATATATATATATGAACCAAAATAAATATGAACATTATTAATCAACATAAAAAAGTATGTCTTTTTTATTAAGGGTGTTTTGTTTGAGCGTGACAAACGTTTTTTAGACTTTGTAAACAGAAATGATGAAGTAAATTACGCAATAAAAGGTTTTACAGAAAAAAACAAAAAACAAAACAAAGTTTAAACATTAAAAACAGATAAAGTTCTCTATGTTTAGATCAGCTGCTTTTTTATAATCACAATATCTACTATTTATTTAATCGATAAGTCAAAGAAAAATACAAATATACAAATCTATTCATGTACAACAATGATGATGAAAAACTAGAACCAAGTAGAAATTAACAAACAAAATAATAAAGCACAGGTCTGACTAGTTTCTTCTCGAAGTTACTCTGACTGTTCGAGAAGTTTTCGAAGGTGCAAGGTTTCAATAGAGGCACGAACAGCTTCATCTGCACTCCAGTGGAAGAATGGATAACGATCCTTTGGTAAATGAATAGCACCATCCATAGGTATACCGTCAATGGAGCCAGTTGGTGAAAAGTTTTCAACGTATTCTTTATGGGAAGCGGTGTAGTGATTCTTTTCGCTAATATTGCTCTTCTCCTTATTATTAGCATAAAAGTCTTCATCATCATCTGAGCTAGTATCATGATAAGGCTCTGTTGTTCCTTTATTTTCAATATCATCATTACTACTGCTTGAAGACTGACCATTATAATCTTGGTGTTGCTGGGGACCATCCTTTGAAGCAGGCACAACCGGTAGGATTTCCTTGGCCTCAGTGTCATATCCGGCTCTAGGCTGAGTTCCAAAGTTGGCGACAATCAAACAGCGGCGGATGCCAGGATGAACGATATTCACAAAATGAAATTCGACATGATGACCCGAGTAACGATTCAGGGTATTTTGGGCATCCACAATGGCCTGAAGACCACTACTATCCAGATGATTGACACTAGCAAAATCTAGAATCAGTGCATGGAGACGGGGTAAATTCTCGCGGGCCGCTACCGATGCAGGCGTGCTGTCATCATTCCATGCACGGTCGCCCTTTTCCAGCACTTTTCCGTTAGATCGTGTGCGTATTTTACAGTAGGTGATGATTTTGTCTGCAATAAAGCTAGAGTTTGGGTAGGTCAAAGATTCGTCTACGCGACACATGAGGAGACCACTCGGAAGGGACTCGACGCGTTTACCAAGGGTGGGGTGAGACTCGGAGACGTAGAGATAGTTTTGCAAATCAGAGCCTGGTGAATCGGACCTGTGGATATCGCTGTTTGTCAGGGGAATAGGTGTTGAGTGAAGAGGTATTCTACCCATACCCCAGAATCTTGGACGAGCAATTCGAAAGAGGAGTATAACAATGGACATACCAACAGATGCATAAATGCCGTACTCTACCGTGGTAAAAAAGGTGATGATAACGGTAATAACAAAAATACCAAGCTCCCAAATACTAACAGCAGCAAGACGTTTCATATAGCCGACGCCTGATACTAGACCAGCGACAGCATGGATTACGATAGCAGCGAGCACAGCATCTGGGATGTAGTAAAATGCTGGTGTGAGTGCATATAAAGCAAGCAATACAATCAGAGCGGCAAAGATACCTGCAATAGGAGTTTTTACACCTGATCTTGCCACAATAGCGGTACGGGAAAAGGAGCCTGTAGATGGGTAAGCACTAAAAAAATAAAGCAAGGTTTTAATAACCGAGATCTACTTGCCGCATTTGTTTTTAATATGTATATATTTAAAAAAAAAAAAAAATACCCAAAAAAGGCTGCCCAGATATTTGTAAATCCAATCGCAATGATTTCCTGATCAGGACTAATTGTATAATCATTAATACGACCAAAAGACTTTGCAATAGCAACATGTTCCAAGATCAAAATGATCACACCTGAAGGTAAAGAGCTAGCAATCTGAGAAAGTACACTGATCTTCACATCTGGCACTCCCATCGCTTGAAACCCGGGAGGGACTGTTTTTAGAATGCTGATCGGACTAGTCGTTTTTCCAATATTGATCAAGAAGGCAATCAAGGTGCCAAAAATAACCAGAATACCGTTTCTCATAATACCAAAAAAGTAGAAATGGGAGTTATACTTTGGGTAGCGATTTCCTAAAACCTGACATGCATAACGAATACCGTAGAGCCAGAGTATACTTACTAGACCAAAGGCGACATCCAGTTTTGTATTTGGTAAATGCTTAAAGAAGTTACCAAATATCAGATAGGTAGGGTCTTGGGTATTGATGGAGGTAATTCCAAAGAGTTTAGGAAGCTGACCAACTGTAATTGTGATAGCTGAACCACTCATGAAACCAGCAATGGCAGGTGCTATGTATTATAAATATATAAATAAACTTTTTTTCTTCTTCTTCTACATGCTGTATTACAGCCTTTAACCATGATCCGACCATGGGATCAGCTTATTTTTTTTTGCTGAAATTACCTGGGATAAAATCAACTAGAATACCTAATCTAACGAGACCAAGAAGCAACGTAATAATACCACAAAATATGGAAAATGTTACTGCGATCTGAGGACCTGTGATCTCTGGATGAATAGCGACCACCTTGACAATGGTTTGTCCAACCAAAAGAGACATTACAGCTAAAATAAATACCAGAGGAAATGGATTCAATTATAAAAGTAAATAAATAATAGTATGAGTAGAAGAATACCTGTGGGACCAATACTAATGTCTTTAGATGTAGCAAAGAGACAGTAAACACATAAACCAACAAATGCAGTACTTTATGCCGATAAATCGTATGTAATGTGAGTATGATTTGTTGCTGCTGTTTCTATTAATATTAATACTTACTATAAACCGTATTCAGGAGGCAATGCAGCAATTTTGGCATATCCCATGCTTTGAGGCACAACGACAACACCTACTGTAGCGCCCGCAATTAGATCTCTTATGAGCCACTATATAATATATTTACAATAATTTAGTATATGGATAAATAGATGGATCATGATATAGCCATGAAAAGTCCTTACTGATAGATTATAGCGATGTATCCATGTAGCAAATGGAAACAGATTAATCAAATAACGTTTGGTATGTTTAGGTATTCCGTTAATAAATTCCTGAGTATGCCGCTTATATGATTTATTTTCATAATCAATGATAATAGCTTCCCTAGTAGGAGACATTTAAAAGAGTTGGAAAAGAAAAAGATAATGAGAAAAAAAAAAGGAGACATGCTGTCGTCAATTTATATTTACGTACTTGACATTTTTACCCACAAACAATTCAATCACGCAATCGATGGCGTAATATTCTGTTCGAGTCTTTTTTTTTTGGATTATATGAAGCACAAATACGTTTTGAAAGTGTTAAAATAACTGTGTTTTTTTCTAAATCTTATACTAATCACAGCATGTCATGAGTGTTGGATAAGGTTTGAACCCTATTTTGTTTTCTTTCTCTCATTGATTGTTACTATTTCGACTATAACCGTCAAAATAACATGACCTTGATCTACAATGACTTGTTGAGCTAGTCAAAGAGGACTTGTTTTTATGACGTTCATGCTATTTTGGAGAGAGCTTCTATTCTTTTTATGTTTTTTTTTTTATTTATTTATTTAAAAATATATGTTGAAACTCTTTCGGAATCAATTCAAATACAAAAGCAACATGACAAACAATGCTATTTTCAACTCAATCATATTAACAACCTTAAATAAGACTTCTAAAACATAATAACATGGAAACGCCTCATAGTATTTACAAACCACCTTCAAAAATTGATTATAAATCATGCCTACGTACATATGAGAAATGTAGTACTAGTTAACCACCACGAAAAAGAGTAACTGAAATATATCGATTCTGGCGGAGTTGCACACCTTCGTGCAAACAGATATATTGCCTTTTGTAGACACAGCACTCAGACAATACACACAAAAGTGATCCAAGATTCACAAAACAAAACAAAATCAAGTCCTTTTATTTATAATTATCACTGCGACTACGTTTTCTATCACTGCTGCTACTATAATCATCCCGATCACGTCTCTTTCTACGATCACTATCCCGATCCCTTCTATCTTCATGTCGACGTGAAGACGACTCTCTACTGCTATTTCTGCTGCTATCATGTCTATGCTTGCTACTGCTATGTTTACTACTGCTGTGTCTACTACTGCCATGTCTACTACTGCTACTACTATGTCTACTGCTGTTACTGTGCCTACTGCTGTTACTGTGCCTACTCCTTTCGCTATGGTCACTCTCTGTGTCCTCATCATTATCGTTCAACTTTTTCTTTGATATCTTTTTGAATAGACTAGTGTCTTTAAATGTATATGCCGCTCTTTTGTGTTCATGCTTACGCTCCTTGGCCACATCTTCGGCTTTAGCACCTAAACCGAGTAATGCCTCTCTTTGTTTTACAGGTAGAGCTGAGGGAGCACTATATAAAAGAGTAAATAACCTTTTTATCATTCATCATCATTCTTAGTATTTAACTTACGGTGCAGCTTTTCGATTTCTACCAATACCTTCACCTTCATTCCAGCCCAAACCACGCAAGAGGGCAGCACCGAATTCTTCAACAGGAATATTTTCATAGTCTTCCATGGTTGTCTCGTCAGGTCTATTCATGACGTCGTCTCTAAAGGCGAGTGTTTCATCAGCCTGAATCACTTTTTTAGGACCATCGTCCTCTTCATCGTTATTTTTCCCCATTGAATCTGTTGATAATTAATGATTAGATTTAATGCTCGTTTTTTATTATTCGATTCTACTCTTTTTAAAAAAGATATTTACCTTTAATAATAGCCTCAACAGCACGCTCCTCTAAACTCTTAAGTGTTTCTTCTTTGACCTGTTCCTCCTCTTTATTTACCACCACTTGCTGTGTCACCTCTTCTTCTTCCTGTATCAACTGTACACTATCGTCTGTTCTCTTTTGTATCTGTAAACCATAACTTATGACCTTCTCCTCTTCTTGTGGTAAGTTATCTTTTTGTAGCGCCTGCGCAGGAATATACAGTTCTTTTTTGTGTTGTGCCATCTTTCGCCAATCGGCATTGGGTAAAGGATTTATTGAAAGTAACTTTTTCTTTTCTTTTGGTTTTGCTCTATTGTTTAAGATCAATATTTGTGTGTGTGTTTATATTAACAAAAAAAACAAACTTACTCTTTTACTTTGTTATCTTCAATACCAATAACAAGCTCATCTTGAACATGTTCTTCGTCATCGTCTTCATCACCAAAGATTGCTTTTTTACTTTGAAATTTGGGTCGAATTACTTTGGATTGAAGAGGTAGTTTTAATGACATTGCGATTGATTGGTTTAAAAGGGTGAAAAGACAACAAAGCAATAAAAAAAAATATAAAGAAAAAAAGAGGAGTGAATTTGATTGGTGTGTATTTTGACTTTCAAAACTTGACCAAAAAGAGAGAGACTTGCGGCTTCACTTCCAAAAAGAGCGGAGAGATCTGATTTATTATGTTGAATTTTGAAAACAGTATAAATAAATGAATCAATATCTTCTTTGAACATTTTTTCAAGTCAAACGTAAATATATATTCATAATTAAAATGGCAGAGGAGGAAAAGAATCGAACAAAATACAGGCAGCATGTTTCTCTTTATTAATTTATCAAGAGCATATACGCTGAATGGACTTGTTGTATATATGATCACTTTATTACTGTGTTTCTATGTATTGAATGGCTTGGTTTATTGGATTGATAATATCAGTAAGTAATTGATTTTTTATATTCATCTAAATGCTTGCTCCATTAAGTCATATATTTTGATACAGTGATTTGAATTCAAAAACCTCCAATTAATTGGTACCAGAACAATTACAAATGGTAACCATAGTTACCAAAAATTAACAGGGAGGAAATGGTAACCATAGCAACCAAAAACATTACCCACTATGTTTGATAAGTCACTGTTTTTATTTTTAAAATAGCAAGAATAGGTTAAGTAGTCTCAAGAGAGAGAAGGGGGGGGGGTCTCAAGGCTAAAATGACTCTATATCCGCTTCCGACTTGAAGGTTTGATACACTGGCGTGCTCTTTGATGTTGACAACTATTTAGAGATAGCTTAGTATGTATTATTTTTAAGGATTTGCTTTTATTTTCGCAAGATAAATTAATAATCCATCTTTTTAAAAAGGATACTATCTGGTATTCCTCCAGCTAGTGGCTCTCTATTTACTTCTACATCTCATTCAATGTTATGACCAGCTGACGGCTTCTTTGGTTCTACTGGTATTCTCTTTCTACTACTTCATCTACAGACATTCCCTCTGATGGTGGTATATTCACGTAGAGTGAGTGTGACCACCCGATACTAAGTTAACTCTGGTTTAAATCGTGGTGCTGCACCACCTACATTTTGTGTATACTGCTCCTTTAAGGTCTAAAAAAGAACTAATTCAAAAACTGAAATCCGGCACAGTTGTCGCTGTGTTTAACAACTACATCGAAAGAGTAAATCTTTTTCTCTCTGAATTTCCTTATATGGAACTAACATATTTTGTAGTGTAATAATCCTGCCTTTCTAATATACAAAATCAAGTTTGTCGCATATTTGCCAATGACTGAATTTCCTCTCTCCTTAAAACCAACGCACTCTATCACCTCCTTTTCACTGTCACTACTCAAAGTGCTATTGATCTGAAACCATTTCTTAGTCTCTAAATATAGTCTATTCCTTTGTTTATGGTGAGTACATAGCACCTGCTAAACAGTTTTCTATTTCTTATTCCTATTTTCATATATGTTTTAGATACCTTTATTTTCCTTTCCATCCATACGCACGTGTTCATATATATATATATACTATAATATAATTATATTCATAATATGAAAATAGAAAGAGACGAATATCATTAAAAAGTATTAAAAAAAGGGGGTGACTTTAGTACATCTTTTTAATATAAACGCGTTTATGCATTATCGTTACGAATATTTACATGTACATTTGTATATGTACAAACAGGTTAATACTAAGAACTATGGAAATAGTAAAGAAATGCTGTTCAATCTTATAATCGTAACTGTTCATTTGGAAATAAAGCATTAATATATACATAGAATGAAGATTCATATCAGCTTAATTATAACAAAGAGAAGAAGATCCCATAAACCACGTTTTTCATGTGTGTACAAACAAGAACGATATTAAAAGCCAGAACCTTAATTCTTTTTAAGACATACCAACTTTTTTCTTTTTTTCTTCTTCTCTCCAACCTTTTCTCTTCTTTTTTATACATATAAATGGCTACAAAAGAAGAAGGTGAAAGGACTGTTCCAAAAGAACAAGAAAAGGGAACCTTTTGGTCGCGTTATGGACTCTACCTTATTATACCCATATTCCTTGCCCTATACTTTAGCAAAGGCAAAACAGTCGTTGCCGTTGACGGTCGAGTAAGACAGATTCTACCTACTTCTGTCAAACCTACTCATTACAGCCTTTACTTGAAACCGGATTTAACTGCCTTTACGTATAATGGAACAGAGAGTGTAGAGTGAGTGCATACCGCTACTTTGTAAAATAGAAAATAAACACACTCATAATGACAAAATATTAGTTTACATGTGCTGAGCGAGACATCCACCATTACCTTTAACGCCAACGAAATTAGCATTCAATCTGCAAGTGTCATTGTTATTGATCAAAACAATAATACCAGGTAAATGTTACCTTATTATAATTTAGATATGAGATTAATCAACACATCAATCCGCTTTCTGCAGCTACCCCTTTGTTGGCACAAGTTCTGACAATGAGACACATCAAGTAACATTGGAGTTTGGTAGGACTTTTAAACCGGATGAAAATATCCAACTCCGGCTTGAATTCAGTGGCATTCTGAATGATGAAATGGCTGGTTTTTATCGCTCGTCTTATAAAACTGCAGATGGTGATACAAAGTAATGATATTGATATTATTTTTATGCTCTAAACTTATAATGCAATATCTTTACAAGATACTTGGCTACCACTCAATTTGAGGCTACAGATGCACGTAGAGCTTTCCCATGCTGGGATGAGGTAAAAATATATGTTTACATTATAACAATAGTAAATTTCAAACAACTAAAAAAATAACGCGCATAACAAAGCCATCCTTGAAAGCAACATTCTCCATCGCATTGGAAATCCCAAATGATCTCACTGGTCTCTCCAATATGAATGCTATATCAGAAACCTCCTCTGAAAACACTAAAGTCATCCAATTCGATACAACGCCCATTATGAGCACCTATCTTGTTGCATTTATTGTGGGCCCCTTTGAATACATTGAAAAGCACACAAAGGGCACCTCAAAACCCATCCGCACACGCGTCTATACATTACCAGGTCTTGTGGATCAAGGTACACATGCATTGGATGTGGCAACAAAGACATTGGAGTTTTTTGAGAGTGTTTTTGGACAACCTTATCCGCTACCCAAAATGGATCTTGTGGCCATACCTGATTTTGATGCGGGTGCAATGGAGAACTGGGGTCTTGTTACTTTTAGAGTCACAGCTGTATAGTATGATAGTTATTATTTACAACAGCCGTTCTTATTTTATTTTTATACTATTATTATGTAGATACTGTTCAATGAAAAGGACTCTTCTGTTGCTTCAAAGAGACATACAGCGTATGTTGTATGTCACGAATTGGCTCACCAATGGTTTGGTAATTTAGTAAGTCATTTCCTATTATGTATATAACATTTGGGGTTATTAAATAATAGAAAAAAGGTAACAATGGACTGGTGGGACAATCTCTGGTTAAACGAAGGCTTCGCCACATACATTGGATGGTACGCCATCAACCAGATCTTCCCCGAATGGAACATCTGGACCATGTTTGGTAGTGACACACTTGAAACCGCACTTGACCTCGACGCACTCCGTTCATCTCACCCTATTCATGTTGCCGTAAACAATCCATCCGAGATTCACCAAATCTTTGATTCCATCTCCTATGAGAAGGGTGCATCTGCTATTCGTATGTTGAGTTCTTGGTTAGGAGAGGATGTCTTTTTGGAGGGTATTCGTGTTTATTTGAATACACACAAGTTTGGAAATGCGGCTACGACGGATTTGTGGCAGGCGCTTTCGGATGTGTCTCGACGCAATGTATCGGAATTTATGAATGCATGGACACAGCAAGTCGGCGTAAGTTGATTGATTTTCAGTTAGGTTACATTTATATTAATATGCATAGTTATAAAAAAGTATCCAGTTGTGAATGTTAGTCAAATCGATGATGCTACCATTTCTCTCTCCCAGTCACGTTACCTATTAGCAGGTAATTTGAAAGAGGATGAAGATAATGTAACTTGGGTGGTGCCACTGGGACTATCCGAGGCCGATCATCATGTATTAAAGGACAAGGCAAATAACATCTCTGTTAAGGATAATGTACTGTTAAACAAGGGTAGAACATCTATTTATCGTGTTAATTATGCCGATAGTTTGATGGACAAGTTGATTGAGGAGATCAAGAAAAAGGATCATGGTCTCTTGAAGGACCCCATTGATCGTGCTTCTATTGTTTCTGATATTGGCGTGTTTTGTAGAAGTGGTGAAAAGTCAATGATGGACTTTTTGAATTTGATAAAAGCATTTGAGAGCGAAGATAACTATTAGTAAGTTCATCTTTTATTTTTTTTCGACAGTACAACTCACATTTTCTCTGTTTTACAAAGTGTATTGAAGCAGATCAGTGACAATCTTCGTATCCAAATCGACATATGGAGCGATTACCCCGACGTTGAACCTATCCTTCAATCCATCCGTAGCAATATTTTCTCACCTATCGCGCAACAACTTGGATGGGATCTCCAAAAGAACGAAGATTCTGATCGTCGCATGCTCCGTTCTCTCTCCATCACAGATGCAGCGCTCTCAGGAAATGAGAAACTGATCAAAGAGGCACAGAAAAAGTTTGCACAGTATGTTGCAGGTAAAAAGGAAGCCATTTCACCTGATTTAAGATCCTCGGTCAATCGAATTGTGCTAAAGTCTGCCAAAAATGAAAAAGAAGAAATGGACTATTGGGAAAAGATATTGGCTATTTACCAAGACGAATCAAACACGATGGATGAACGTATTAATGCTTTACAGGTGCTTGGTAGTGAGATCAAATTTAAACCAACTATTAATAGAATGTTGGAATTGGCAATGGATTCAGGACAAGTGCGAAGTCAAGATGCATGGATGATTTATAAAATGTAAGTCTAAAGAGAGAGAAAGAAAATGTCTTGTATATTCATCAATATTCTTTTTCAAAAAAAAAAAGGGCTGGTAAAAATCCTTATACTCGTGATAAATTATGGGCCTTTTTCGTCAAAAATTATGATCTCCTCTACAAACGATTTGAGAAATCCATGAGTGCATTTAGTCGCGTTGTCACCTATGTCGTGGGTGGATTTACAGACTTTAAAAAGATTGAACAGATTGAGATTTATTTCAAGGATAAGAACACAAAGGAATATGTTAGATCACTTAATAATGCATTGGAAGATGCAAAGATCAGTGCTGCTCAAATTCAAAGAGAGTACAAGGCATTGAAGAAATGGCTAAAGAAATAGTTTTTTATTATACAATAATAATAAAATAAAGCGTATTTATTATTGCTGCCTTGATGATCCCATTTGACCATATCGAATGATGATATCTCTTGTTGTTATATAACAATTGGTGATGATAGGTGGTATACTTACGCTAGCAGTAGGAGGTATTAATATACGATCCAGAAGGGTTCGAACATCTTTAAAGACGTGACGGGTATAAGATGATAAGTTATATCGAAACTTTAGAAATTGTGTAAAGACAAAGAAGGACACTACTCGGAATCCAAATATCAATCCTAAGAAGAGTCGACCCAAAATTAAAATCACTTCGATTTGTGCCACACATCGCATTGCTGATCCATAGTAACTATCGCTGTACTGCTTTAGTCGTTGTTGAAACATTTGAATATCGGTTTCTTCTTGAATGGGATGAAAGATAACTGGTAATATGACTTTGCGAATATATCCCATTGCATGAAAGGTTGAAAAGATAAAATAGGGTATTAGAGTGACTAAAAGGTATACGTTTTATCAGTTAAAAGCACATCAACTTTTGTCTCGTTCATTGTTCACCTGAAATTGGATCTGAAAAATACCAAAATAATGCAACAAGAAAATATTGTATATTTTCATCTTTTGTAAAGCCCCCTCCTTTTGCTGTAGCCTGACAATATGACTTATAAATGACAACACTATAAGAGAGTAAGGCACCCATAAAGGCCATTCGATAGGCTAGTTGGTTGAATTGAAAGGTAAGAAATGATAGAAAATAGGCAAGTGATCCTAGCAATGTCCCGACATGTCCAATGAACCAAACGAATTGCAAGCTCTATATATATATATAAAAGACAGATTCGTATTAAATGAAGTGTTTTATATTAAAACTAGACTTGTATAATTGCCTTGATTATGTGTAGTAAACGATATTCAATGGAATCTATATCTGTAGGCATAAATATAATGATATAATGTAACAAAAAGAGAGATGAAAATGAAAATGATCAATCAACATGACCAATGCAAAAACGTTTATGACGTAAACAAGTAAAGTTTCGTTCTGTCACACAAAAAGACATGTGAATATTTTTTTTTTTAAAAAAAAAAAAAGTGATTTACATCTCGATAGAGTCAGGTAATAGTGTTAAAATATAATCAATATCAACATTTAAGATTACTATTATTATTTGAAAAGGAAGTCTGTAACTGTATTTCTTTTTGAAGAGCTCAGTGATTCGTTAATATTAAGTTTTGTAAAGATGTTTCATCTAACACTATGCAAATATCATTTGATTTGAATATTGCCAAAGAGTGAAATAAATCAATTACACCCATTATCATATTTGCACTCTTATGATTTGATTGTGAGTTTAAGGCGATAAGAGTCATTTATCATAATAGTACTATTCGAATACTCGTGAATTGTTTTGAGGTGCTTTCAAAAAAAAAAAAAAAAACTTCCTGGACTGATCAGACTTATTTATCCTCTGCAGCCCATTTTAGAATTATATAAAATTAAGATTCAGTATACAATCTCTGCCACTTTGATTTTTAAACCATCTCGTATCAAATTTTAATCTTATCCTATATCAAACAATTTCTATAGCACAATCCTCAAGTGCTTGTATATATTTATGGAAACTCATTCGTATATTATTAAAAATAATAAAAAAGTCAGAGATGATTAGAATGAAGATACAAGACCAAAATGAAGGATGCGCTTTATTTTTATATTTTTATATTTATATATTGGGAAAAGAAATGAGAGTGGAAATGATATGGATGTTTAGACTGTTTACTTATTCGAAAGCAAAGAACATATTTGTGTCCTCCTTTCGTCTCCACTATAATCAAAGATCTTTAGATGAGAAAGACGACTTATTTTAAAGACATATTATTATATTTATTATAGGATGGGATGAGAGTAATGAAATGATACAAAATTATGAATATATTTATTGGATTTGTTTAACAAGTAAAGTTTGGTTTTTTATAAGATCCAACACTTAAGTACACCAGAGAAACCAAAAGTCTTTAATATACTACCCACATTTTATAAAGCTTTGGACAAGACCAAGTGTAGTATACATAGCCAATTGACTAAGATCAAGTGTAGTATGTGTAGAAATGAAATCCGCCATCCTCCGCTCCATCCTCCAAATCATTTAACCTTGAAATCCCCAGTTCGATCTCCACAAATGAATCCTATTCAATTTAAAGCATTACTCAACTTGCAAGTTTTTTATTGTTCTTTTTTTTTTTTTCGTTTTTCTACTTACCTTTACCCTTCTGAGACACAATCACCAAAAAAAAAAGGCGGAGAAACTCTAGCAATGGGGGACAACTGCTACGTATGCGCCTGCTCAATACCGAAATAAACCCATAAATAAGAGGACTTACAAATGAGGGAGAGACTGCTTATAGCACCCATTATACCGTCGAGAAACCACTAAAAAAATGTTTCAACCTCCAAGAAAGAGAGTACATTTTGACGAGTGTGATACACCTCGACATCTTTTCTCAACAAAAACATCAAGAAGGGCGAGTCAAGACGTGTTCTACACAGAAGCCCAAGCAAGCCCAAGCAACTGCCACACAAGAGTAGTTTACAATTAATACGTCTCGAATTCGAAACAACCAACCAATTGGATTCACAAATGGCTCTTGCCAGTCTACGTCTTCCATACACCTTGGGGAGCCCACCAAAAGGCACGCTTCAACCTCCAAAAAAGGAGAGTGCGTCTTGGCCTTCATATATCTTTACACCTCGACATCTTTACTTAACAAAACATTAAGCAGGGAAGGTCAAGAAATGCTCTATGCAGAGGCCCATACTAAAGAGCTAGCAAAAGGCACCATGAACCTAACCAATCTCAGAACAGGATTAATTGCTGGAAAGAATCTGGAAATAGCAAGAAGCCTAAAGAAGAAGAAGAAACAAATCAGGGCGAAAAAAAAAAAAAGAATTTATTTTCTTTTTTTGGAAATTCAAAGCCAGAGAGTGAACAAAGGACATAGGCCTACAGCCAAGTTCAGTGAGTATACAAGCATACGAGTATATACGAGTATATAAAAACATACAGAAGCATGATACATAACGATATAAACATAAATAGCTAATCAAAATAGCAGCCAATGTTAATCATTCCCAAATGCATCTTCATTATGCAAAACTCTTGATTGTTCCTTTTTTTTTGAGTGTTTTTGGATAGGAGACTGGAAAAAAAAAAGTAGGCTACTTATAAGGAAGGTGAAAAACTATGTTGTACTATGTCAAGATGTCAGAGTACAACTATTATATGAACAACGATGTCTTTAGATCTACCTTCTCTTTCTTTTTCTTTTTCTTTTCTTTTCTTTCGCATAACCTGCAATAGTTAACTTACGACGTCACACTTTTCTAAGCAAAAAAATAAATAAATAGTTATTTTTTATTTCCTTATTTTCCTTATTTTCATTATTTCTTATATTTTCTTGTTTTCTTGTTTTCTTGTTTTCTTGTCTTCTCATTTTCTTGTTTTCTTGTTTCCTTGTTTTCTTGTTTCCTTGTTTTCTCATTTTCTCATTTTCAATCTACAACATGACAACGCAACGCAACACAGCAACAACAACAACAACAACAACAACAACAACAACAACAGTAACAACAGTAACTAGGTATCTGTATATTTTTTTGTGAGTTATAATAGATCTCACTTGGTCTTCTTTTTTTTAGAAACAGGTCGCTCAGTAACAATGCAACATCTGACAATCACACAACATCTGACGATAAGACGACAGTAGGCAACAACACAACAACTGGTTATGGATTGGAGACAACTGGATACATTGCAGAAATAGAGATGCTTTATTACATTTAGTCTTAGTCAATGCTGGTAGGATAAGTTTTATTGTGGAGGCTGGAGAGCAGGTTGGAGGCTA
>MU622257.1:209978-234960 GCA_025399235.1 Backusella circina FSU 941
AAACCTACAGAGACAGTATGTTTCTTTTCTTAGACTTTTAAGTCATCAGCCCGTAACTTTTTGCATGCAAGCGAATCCCGTCAAGCAAACAAAGAAACAAACAAAAAAAAAAAAAGTCTTCAGACCATAAAATAAGGTACTTTATGGCACTTTCAATGGATGTCAGCTACCGATAGTAACTTTTCTCTTCATAAAAAGTGTAAAAATAAATAAATATATAACCACCTGTTTATTTACAATCTATTTGCTGTACCTAATATAAATCATAAAAGGTAGGTTACGTGGTTACGTAAATTGATTTGTAAGAAATAGAATTCACTAGAAAAATGTCATTTATTCTCGAAAACTCGAACAATAAACGAGCCAATCATTGTTCAAAATAAATAATAGCCAAGATACATGACACTTTTCTCTACTTTCAGCATAGTTAAGCCTTTATGATCTGAACACATGAACTAATTTTAAGATGGGCTCTCTACAAATAGGGCATTCATTCTTTTGTTCAATCAACTAAATAAATAGAGATTTAGTGTTTCATAAAGAAACCTTATACAATGCATCTTTTTTTGTTTACCTTTTTGGCACAATCCATACAGGTCACCATATGTCCACAATCCAAGAACACACAATTCTGCTGAGCATCCAAACAAATCCTACACAATGAGTCATCGTTATCATTGTTTCGTCCTTCATCGCTCTTGTGCTGATCTATTAATCGCTGGACGAGTTTCACCAGCTCGGTCTTTTCAATCACATGGGATTGTTCAACAAAGTTGGCTTTGAGAATGGCTTTGAGAGTGCGAACGGAGAGGGAAGAGGGATCAATCTTGGCATTGACAAGATCGTGTATGGAGAGTACACCAGCAGGCGGTGATGTCTGAGCGGGTTGACGAGGTTGGGCTGGTTGTCTGGGTTGAGCAGGTTGTCTAGGTTGAGCAGGCTGTCTGGGTTGAGCAGGTTGCCTGGGAGGTGAAGAGGGATAATTGTATGTTGTGTTATTATTATTAATATTAGTAGTATTGTTATTGATATTTGTGTTTGTATAGTTCTGGTGCTGAGGAGGTCTTTGTTGCTGTTGCGTAGGACGACTCGACGGTCTCTGCTGTCTTTGTCTTTGATCTGTTCTCGGTTGTTGTTGAGATCTTTGCTGAGGTTCCTGACCTAATCCAAAGATATCCTCAACAAAATTGGAAAAGAACGATGATGGTTTATTATTACTATCGTCTTGACCCTGTGGTGGAGATTTATGTCTGTGGTTTCTATAATAAACCTCATTTGCATTTGCGATTGGTCTTGTGTTGAAGATGATGCGAACAAGGTCACCCTTTTCAATGACAGTCTTAGCGGGTAAATGATAACAATTGATATATTCCTTCAAGTCTTTGGTTGTCAGCTCGTTCAATTCATTTGAATTCATATTTTGCATTCGAATAAGTTTATCACAGTTGTTGCAACATCTAACCGCACTTTTTTATTGTTTTTGATTTTAATGCTTATTTTTAGCCCCTTTTTATTATTTTATCAAACTTACTTGTCATAGCCAAACTTTTTTAAGGGAAGTCGATGGTCTGAACAGTTTGAGCAAACAACACTGCCTTTTATTTTAATGAGTAAACAGATAAGAAAAAGCTTATTTACATGGTTTTGATACTTTACCGCAGTTACGGCAGTGATACTTTTGCTTGAATAGATTAAACACAACTCCACATTCAGAACAGTGCTTGGTGCCATTGAACGACTTGAGTTTAGGAATCTCAAAGATGCCGCCTGGTCCGTAACCTTCTTTTTTAACGTTTTGATTCACTTTGGATAGCTTGAACAAGGGAAAAAAAGGGGGAAGAAAAAAGAAGGAATTGGTATAAAAAGAGCTAAAGAATAGAAAAAAGGAAAAAAAAAAACGAATGGTTTCTCTCTTATTTTGGTCACTCACATTTAACTTTTTTAATCCCAGCCTTTTATATGTTTATCAAAAAACTTTATTTACAAATCCTTTCAATTTAATATTAAATTGCTGGGTGAAGTGGACCAATGATAACACATGGAACGATTTCTCCAGCCTTCATTTCCTTCTTATCTTCAGTAAGTTGAGGCAATTGCAGCAACCCATTGGCTTCAAGCATGCTTAATAAGCGACTGCTTTGCTGTTTACCAGTTGATGTTACAGTAAGACCGTCAGTGGGTGAGACAATGATTTGAACACGATGGTATTCGGGTCTTGGGTCCAAAGGAATGGAGTGTGTGATCTTTTTTTTTGATGCATTAGTATATATCTCTTTTAACTCATCATGATATGCTTACCTTGACTGGTACAACAACATTTTCATATTTACTATATCCAGCCATCTTCTTTAATGCGGAGACAACAAACAAATGGAAGGTGACAATGGCAGATACTGGGTTTCCAGGTAAAGCAAAGATGAGTTTTGGTGATTTCTTACCTTGAGGGATAGTGGCAAATGTAGTTGGTTTACTATATATATTAAAAAAAAAGAGAGAGAGAGAGTAAGCAAAATAGCAAATTACATATTAAAAAAATATACAATTTTACCCAGGCTTCATCATGACACGGCCAAAATGAATAGTGGCTCCCAACTTTTGTTCAAGAATGGGCTTCATAAAATCAGACTCACCCATGGAGACACCACCCGTTGTAATCAACACATCCACCTGTTCAAGGGCCTCGCTTAGACCCTCTTCCAACTTTTCCACATTATCTTCAATGATACCCAAATCCACAGGCTCAAACCCCGCCAATTGAATCGCTGACAGCAGTGTCAATCTGTTGGTATCTCGCACCTGGCCAGGCTTCAATTTCTCGGCCGTTAAGGCATCTGCCACCTCGTTACCGGTAGAGAGGACACCAACGCGGGGTTTTCTAAACACCTTGACATGGCGCACACCACCCGAGGCCAATGCACCCAAGTCTCCACCGACGGTAGAGATGCGCTGTCCTGCAAAGCCGATGGTCTCTCCAACGGCACAGTCAGAGCCAATCTCACGGATGTTTTCACCTGGTGTGCATGTGACAAGGATTTCGATATCGATTTCCTCGCCCGTAGACTCGTTGGAACTGACAAGTTTGGTGTCTTCAATCATGATGACGGCATTGGCACCGTCAGGGATCATGCCGCCGGTAGCGACACGGGCGATTCTTCCACTGGTGAGGATATTCTTGCCAGTGCTAACGGATGCGAGAGAGACAGACTCGATAGAGTAGGTACCAGGTCCATCCTCGGCTAAAATCATAATTTTTTTTTTTTTGTCAACCTTTATTTCACTCCCTCCCTCTCTTTTTTTTTTTTTGTCTTTGGTTCTTACCACGAACAGCATATCCATCTACAATTGAAGCACGATAAGCGGGTACAGGTTCAGTGGATTTCACATCCTCAGCCAATACATACGAAGGCAAGAATTGAGAAAATGGCATGATGACCGTGTTCAAACGTTGTGCTTGTTCACTGATGATGTCAAATGCTTGGGTAACAGGTAGCAATGCATAAGGAGAGGAACGTGCACGACCAGAGACTGTTATTTTATATTGTAAATATCTAGATGGAATGATGACAATATATATATACGTTACCGGGTGTACCCAATGGTACAGTGCGTCCTGTTTGAGATGGATGTCCTGCCGTATCATGTCTATGTATACAATTATGACCACCACCGTGGTGATGGCCTCCACCAGAAGAGGAGGATGTTGCTTGGATACTTTCATGTGCCTTTGTTACATCCTTATCAAGCAACAAATCCAAACCATGTGGAAGCACATTGATAATGGCTTCCATATTTTCCTGACACGCCTTTATACTTCCTGGTAATGTGACTATTAATGTGTTATCGCGAATGCCTGTGACTGGGCGTGATAAGGCAGCAAATGGTGTAATGTTGATAGAGCTCTGTAATAAAAGATGGGTGATACCAGGCGTCTCTCTTGTTAAGAGTGGTTTAACAGCCTATTTCGGAGGATATATATATATATACATTAGGATTAAAAAACGCGTTTATATATATTAAATTTACCTCTGGTGTCGTATCTCTTTTGGCAAAACCTGTTCCACCAGTGATAATGATAAGATCAAGTCCAAGAAAAGTCCATTGCTCAATGACTTTCTGAATGTCGTGAAGTTCATCAGGTACAATCTGTTGCTTCTCAACAGAATAATTATTTTTACCAAGATATTCCTTTAAGAAGGGTCCGCTCTTGTCAAAACTGGCGTCTTGTGACGCCCTATCACTCACTTTATTTTTATTTTTTTCTCCTTTAGAACAAAAATCTTCTATTGAACCTTTTTATTCTTACCAGTGAGAATACCAGTCTTATAGGCTATACATGGTTTTTGTTGTGTTTTAGTATAATATAAAAGATAACAGTACTTTACTTACTTGAGCTCATTCTTAGCGGGTTTGTCATAAATATACTATAAGAGAAGGAGAAAAAAGCAAAAAAACAAAAAAAACAAAGTCAGATCTTTCTCCACTTCTGGATCATTTCTATATTTGGTAAACCGGATTGTTTGTCATGCCAAAAAGTATTTGAAGGAAAAGCTTATATAGAATGGAATAGTATTTGACACTATATTAAAAAAAATAAATAAATGACATTGTATTTTTTTCATTCATTCGACAACATTTAACAAGATGTCAATACTTGTAACTTTTTACGGTTGGTCATAAAGTTATTTGTTATTATTATGTAGGTGTATCGAAGATGTCTTTAGTAGTGTGGATGAGTATAAGAAAACAAGCAATGTTCATAATATTCATTAAGATTGGTTCGGAATAGATTTATGAAAAGAGCAAGCGAAATCTCAAACACATTATTCTCTCTTAAAAGTAATGATCGAGATGGCATTGAAAAATCATTTTGAAGTTAAATCTGAATAATGACTGTAACTAAATTTAAACTTAAACATTGTAAATTGAGTAAACACGGAAGATCATTATTCATCTATTATAAATAATATCAAACGTTATTGAATGATAAAAAAAAAGAAGCGTATTTCTAATTATGAGCTAAACTTAGTTTATGCAAATATCCTTTTTCATGTAAATTTCATGTAAATATAGACATGCCAAAAATGATGATTCGATGCTCAGCAAGACAAATAATCTATATTCAAAGATTAAATGAAGCGAATTGCTTCATTCTGATATACAATACATATCTCAAATGTGTGTATAACTGCATGTAAACGTCTTGGTAAGTATGAATATGGAAAAAACATTATGTCGAGTTGAATGATTCAGTCTCATTATATATATACAAGTATTTGTTTCGTTTTATTTAAAGTGCGATAGAATTTAAATGTGATTAACAACAATGTTCAAACACTGAAAGTATGTACTAGCTTGTAGTGTCATAGTTGTGATTCACGTTTCATGATATCTAGACTTAGACTTTAGTTACATGATGGATTATGCTACATTTTGTCTATTTACTTACCTCGTTGTTTTGACGTAGAACCTGAAATGTTTAATAACAATTACATGTACTTGTCGGACATAATGTATTCTAAAATTATATAAACACGAAACAGTTTACGATACCGCCTTTTTTAGCATGATTGACTCATACATGCTATTTTTAAACGCTTGCTATTAGTATAAAATAGGTAAAAGCACCACTATAATCAGTAGTTTATATTTTCAAATCAAAACATTATATCTGGCGCTTCTTTTCCATGATAAGCCAGGTAAAAACAAAACATGCGTAATAACAATGAATAGTGCCAATTATAAACATAACCCATCAACTCTACAAAATAATAATAAGGGGGATCGGGCAGTATATTTGGTTGCTTTTTAGTTGTTCCTAACCATAAAACTAATTACTAAAATCTTCTATAACCGCCAGTATCCACCGTACTGACTGTACTTGGAGTTGGTATTAAAAGATAGATGTCATTTCATTGGGAGCACAGGAATAATGTAATAAGTTTATGGTTTGTTTGTTTTTAAATTTACGATAAAAATAAAGCTATCTTTTCGTATATTCTAAAAAGTAAAAAGTGAATTAAAAAAAAAGCTGAGTTTGATGTTTTCTTTTTTGGTTTTTAATTCATTACCGCTGGCATTTAAACATATAGAAAGTATTCGGTAATGCCACGCACGATCCTCACGTTTTGTACTATTTTTGATTGTTATTTTGATATATTCATAAAGCAAATAGCTAGATTAATGTTACTATGTCAGAATTAGATGCTCATCGTTCCTGGCAAGTTCCAAAACTGTTTAAAGTTATTGTAACAATGGCTTAAAAAAATCGATTATATTCTACTTAAAAACAGATAAGAAGAAAAGCGGTTTGTTCTATTGACCATGTAGTTATTTTATATAGTAATTTCAAGCGGCATATATAAAGATATTATCGCTTCAACGTGACATACTAATGCCCTTTTTCATCAAAAAGGAATCTGTTTGTTTATGTTTAATGTCTTCTCTACTTTTCATCCGGATAAAGGACCTTGTTTAGTTGCTTTAATTTTCTTTTGAAGAGAGGTGAATCAACATTGATTTCTTTTTACTATTTTTAATCAAATGAGTTTGAAATGTTCGAGTAGATGCTATTTTCTCCTTTTCAACAAAGTAAAATAATAACAATAACAACATAACCCAATATGTTCGTCTTTTTCCAAGACAAGTGTACAAACTCAAATGATAAAGCGAGAAATAGCAAGCTTAAATAGAATAAGAAATATACATACTTTTGATTTAGACAACTTTGATACTACCATAGAGAGAGAAAACCATACGTAATTTTGAAGTAGTAAAAAATATCTGAATACAAAAAAAAAAAAAAATTCAACGCCTAGGTCTCAGATATAGCTGAGGCGAATATAAAGTTAATTGTAAACATATAAAAGGTCGATAGAAAGTTTATTTCATCATTTTCTTTGTATATATATCTCATCTCTCTATCCTTTTTGTTTTTTGTTTTTACAATACAATCCACAAAACAGAACAAAAAAAAAAATGAAGTTTACATCTGCTCTCGTTGCCTTCGCTTCCGTTGCCACTACTGTTTCTGCTACCATTCAGAACATGCAGACCGCTGATTTACAGCTTAACATTACTTCTCCTTTGATACAAGGCACTTACGTCGCTGGTCAAATTCTTCCTTGTACATATACACCTGCCATTCCTGCCAGTTAGTATTTATGAGAGAGGGAGAGAGGGATATAACCCAGAAATAGATAATGGAGATACTGATGTTCTTATTTATAATTATAGATTTAAAACTTAACATCTACTTGAAACCCTTAAACGTATACTATACTGAACAGGTCATTGCATATGGCGCTGACGTTTCCAATAATCCCGTTGGAAATGTTCCTATTGTTGTTGATGGCCAGACTTACTACCAACACTCCATCAACTACCCTATTCCTGCGACAGCCCCTGCTGGAAACTACGAAGTTATCTATCAAAACATGAACACCAACTCAAACACAAGTATCCCTATTAGTGTCCTTGCTTATGTTGCCACTGCCACTGCTAATGTTCCTGCTACTGCTGCTCCTACTGTTGCTGCTAGCACTGGTAGTGCTCAATCTACCATTAAGCTCAACGCTACTGCATCTTCTGTTATGCCATGTATCCCTATGTCATCTAGCGCTTAGTTTTCTTCTGCTATTATAATTTTATTCCAATTTCTTTGCATTATTGGACTTTTGTCTATTTTTTTTTTTTAAAAAAAAAAAGAAAAGGGTCTAATCATATCATCTATTGATTTTTTTTTAAATAAAAACCTCTGTAAAATAAAATCTATCTATAATTATAATGGTCTCCAAGAGCAAGGTATTCTTTTTTTATATACAATAAAATAGGACGATAAAATGTGGAGACTCTGGTTCTTCAAATTTAAACGGAGTTCCCGCTTTTGAAGCCTGTTTATATATCGTTTTTATCAAGTCAATATAAAGAAAAGAGTCTTCAGCACCATTCCTTTTTTTTTTTAAGAAAAATAAATAAATAGATAATGTCATTATAGTCAATACACCAACAATATTAGGAAGCAATGGGGCTATTATTTGTCATGATGCTTATAAATTTTTATTCGTAAAAAAAATAAAAAGCATTTTTATAATAAGCATTAAATGGGAGAGAAAAATGAGTCTCTGAATTTTCATATTGTTTCTTTTTTTTTTTTTTTTTTTTTTTTTAGTCATTAAAAGAATCCGAATAGTTGGAACCATCCGAGTTAAACCCATCCTCCTAACGACAGGCCCTAGTGACCTTTGGTTTACATTTACGTACCGGTTCAAGAGGTATGCTGTCAGTAATAGAATCGTCCAAATTGTAATATGAATGCTTCTTTGCGATTTCTTGGCCCTTATTGTATATATCAAGAATGATCTGGAAATGAGTCTGATACACCTTTTGTCTTAATTCGTACTTTGACATTGCTGGTACAGGGATCTGATGCAAAGGATCTTCTCTGTACTTTCTGTAATAGACCTGTGCAGCTTTACTAGTCATGTTGATCCTCTTGGCAGCGTTCTTTATTGTGATCTTTTCAGTGTCTACAATTCGAATCAACTCTTTCACCTGCTCATAGGTGTAAACGTTCCTTGAGAATACAGTGACCTCACGGTCTGGGTGTTCCTGTTGCTGCTTGTAGTATCTTCGAGCCGTTCTTTCACTCATCTGTGCTTTTCTTGCTGCTGATGCGACCGACATGTTGTCCACATTTATAAATTCAAACAGCTTTCTTACCCTCTCCTGTGGAGTCAAATTTGCAATTGTGTTGTAATTGGAGTCTTGGTTGGGGCAGTTTTTTTGATCCATGTCGTCCAAAAATCTGGAATAGTAGTTGTAAGCCGTATCCCGGCTTAATTTGGTTTTGTGTGCGGCTATGATGATACTTAGCTTGTCAATAAAAATATAGGTAAATAATTCTTTTACTTGTTCGTCCGAGATACATTGTCCATTGCGTTGACCCATGTTTGCCATTGGGATTGGTACTTGGTGATTTGGATCAAGCAAGTATTGGGAGTAATACTTATTCGCCGTTTCCCGAGTCATGTCGGCTTTAGCGGCAGCGTCTCTTAGCGACATGTTGTCCTCCTCAATATAATTGATCAAATTTTTCACTTGATCATACGTACAGCTATTAAGGTGAGGTCGCACGCGCTTTCCTGGTACAGGGATTTCTTTATTTTCCATATATTTGGTATAGTATCTTTTTCCAGTCTGTGCTGTCACGTTTAAATTCAGCGATGCCTGCTCGATGCTCATTTCGTCATCCACAATATAACTGATCAGTTTTTTAACTTGATCAAAATCTAATCTCTTCTTCCATCTCCTTAAATTACTAAATCTTGGCTTGGGCACGGTTTTTTTCTTCAGAAAATATTTGTAATAGCTGGTTGCACTTGAATAAGACATCTTTGCCTTTTTGGAAGCGGCTAGAATCGACATTTTGTCTTTCACAATATAATGTATCACTGAATTTATCTGTGGTTGTGTATAAACTTGAACACACCTTTGAGTAAAATTCTTTTTAGTGGGGTCGTTCAAGTATCTCTGGTAAAATTTGGCGGCTGTGCATACACCCATGTTGAGAATTCTTGCAGCGGTGGTGAGTGTCATTTTCTTGTCCACGATACAGGAAATCAAAGCCTTTATTTCTTTTTCTGTATAGAATGATTTCTCTCGATGTATTCCTCTGGGAAGTGGCACTTTTCGCTCAGGATCATCCATGTATATGTTGTAATATTCCTTTGCCGTTGTAGTACTCATGCCAGCCTTTTTTGAAGCTGCAAGGATACTCATTTTGTGTTCTAGAAGGTAGTTTAATAGTCTTTTTATCTGCTCATGAGTAATCGATTTTGCATTCGAGTAACCATGTGTAGTTTGTATCTTTCTGTCTGTTGATATCTTCGTTTCTGTATCACTGTTATGATTTAAAAGGAGCATTTGCTTTGATTCAGCTATACCCGGTTCCTCTTTTATTTGCAATCCTTGACTTCTTGTTGTAACCATTATTGATGAAAATGTGATAAAAGCTAAAAAGAGGGACACAAAAAAAGAAGAAGGATGAGGAAAAATAAATCGTGTAGTATATCTATACACGATTTGTTTGTTTATTGACGCCATAAATTGAACCTGACTTTATTTTATCAAGTGTTTCAAATTTTGATTGATTACTAAAGTAAAGAGATATACTTTGATAAACACCCCATGCTCAATATACTTGGATAGGTCTTTACAAGGTGTACATCGAGAATAGTTGACTTTGGTTTAAAACACGTAGGGAATTGCCATTGGGTTACAAATGATTGGTTTATATATTTTTCTGGAAAGTAATGAGGTGCTGTTTTAGCAAAAACAAACAGTTTCTCACCATCAATTCCCTCTGCAAATTGAGGTTGGGGTGACTATAGGACTATTAGAAATGTAAGTACACAAGATGTAAGCTTTCAAAAATTGAGTTGAATAATTCATACCTGATCTTAGACAATCATGCTGATATAGCGTATTCTGGAAATACATTAACGACGCATTTAGAACACGCCTTTTTTTGTGTATGAGTATATCACTCTCAAACAAATATTCTTGTCTTTCTGCTAGAATATAGTCAATAATAACATTCATTAGATCATATTCTACAAGTTGTGACAACATAGCCTTCTTTTCTATAATTTTCTTTTGAAATCGATTTTATTAGTACATCAGGGTGTATCAAATATAAAGTTATGTATTTTGATCAAAGTTATCAAAAGAGAGTTATTCTATTGTTAAGCCTTTGTTATTATAGTTACATGTGGATCTCATCCATCAAGGGTTTACTTTATCCAATTGAATACCATATTCCTTGGATACGTAATCATAAGATGGTGATGATCATCATTACATATTAACTTATAGCTCCTTTTACATTTATACAAACAAATCGTGATTTTCTCATGTATAAAAATGATGTAATTGCACGAAATGAAACATTATCCTTTTTTTTTGTGTATATACTTTTTTTTTAAAAAAAAAAAGAGTTTGACCTGTTTCACAATGTCTACATCTGTTTTGTTATGTTCTTTTTTCATTCACTAACCCAAAAAAAAAGAGAGAAAGGTAAACCAAGACTATATCATCATAAAAGTAACCATTGGCATCTCCAACGAAAACCAGAAAAAGCATAAACTCTACTCTTGTTTCCAAATAAGGCAATCGATTCATGACATCATCCAATGAAGCAATGTGTAACATCTTTTTCGGATTTTGTTCCACCTTTCTCTTTTTCACATTCTCTTTTTCTCTTTTTCTACACTGCGATTTCTTTCTCGGATCTTTGGCATAAAGTCACACAAATACGAACCTCAGATTTTAAAGCAGCATCGTTTAAAGTAGATATAAATTCTATTATTATTATTCAAGATATTTAAGACTACTATTATATATATACAGGCAGGCTTTAGAAATTATGGGTCAAACACTTTCGGAACCAAAAGTGGAAAAGAGTTCACTTTATGATAAAAACCAGTTCTTGATGTACGGTCTCTCTGCAATGCAAGGCTGGCGTCTCAGTAAGTACTTTAATAGTATCACAATGGTTCTTTAAGCTAATCCTTAATGCTGATTTCAAGCAATGGAGGATGCACATTGTGCAGAGTTAAAGTTGCAAGACACAGAAGCCAGTTTCTTTGGTGTTTTTGATGGACATGCTGGTAGATATAAATATCCTTAAAAAAAAGGGGGCGTGTGATAGTAACATTGATGTATATATCTAGGTTCTACCGCAGCCCAATTGACAGGGAAGTATCTACAAAAGCTTATAAGAACGTCTGAATATTTCGATAAAAAGGAATATGAAAAAGCACTAGTGGATGCTTATATGAAAATGGATAGAGAATTGCTGGAAGGTAAATATATATATTGTATATATATGCTTCTTTGTTTTAATTTATCATGTACAAATAGACCCAGTATTTCTGAAAGAACCCTCCGGATGTACAGCAGTAACAGCCCTTTTTACACCTGATCACAAGTCTGTTTTTGTGGTAAGAGAGAGAGAAAAGAGAAGTGACAACAAAAATAGAACTCATTCTGTATATATAAATAGGCAAATGCTGGTGATTCTAGATGTATAATAAGTTCAAATGGAGAGAGTAAGGCACTCTCTTATGACCATAAACCAGGCAATCCCAAAGAAACACAACGCATCATTGATGCAGGTGGTTTTGTTGAGTTTGGACGTGTCAATGGTAATCTCGCTCTTTCTCGTGCTATTGGTGACTTTGAATTTAAACAAAACGATAAACTTCCACCTGAATCACAGGCAGTCACCTGCGATCCTGACATTATTCAACATAGCATTACAGAACACGATGAGTTTTTGGTATTAGCGTGTGATGGTATTTGGGATTGCATGACAAACCAACAAGTTGTCAATTATATTCGACAACAACTCGCTGATAAAACAAAGTTGGATAGTATCTGTGAAGACATAATGGATTATTGTCTTGCACCTACAAGTGAAGGTGGTGGCGTGGGCTGTGATAATATGTCTGTGATGATTATTGCTGTATTGAATGGAAAGAGTGAGGAAGAGTGGTATGATTGGATGGCAAGTCATGCTGATGGAATACCAAGGAATCATACTTCATTGGCAATCAAACGGGATGAAAAACCATTACCTACAGTAAAAGAAGCATCTCATAAGGACGGCAATGAAGATAAACCAACAGTTGAATCGCCACAGCAAAATGTATAAAAACAATATAATATATTTACATACACTCCTTTATTAACACAATGGCAATTTGAATACATTAAACACATAAAGCATCATGATCATCACTCCCCTATTTTCTATCATACAAAATAAAGTATTCTTCCTACTTTGTGATTTCTGTTTTTAACACTCTATTCGGTTTCTTCTTTGGCACAGGTGCTAAATGCATAACACAATGAATATATACATTATAAACTAAACGCACTCTTAACCATGCTTACCATGTTTATTCTCTCGAACATAAAACCTTCTCAAAAGAATAATGGCTTCTTCATAGAAGTAACCTCCTTCAGAAGGATAGTTTTTAGATTCACTTGTAACTAATCGATTACTATTCGATCATTAGCAAATCTATTCTTGATACACTTGATGATTCTTTCTTACTCGCTATTTATATCAAAGACAGATCCATTTCCTCCAAACTTATCATTGCCACAGCCAAAGTAAACGTGGCGGATACCAATTTGTCTTAAGGCAGAGGCACACATCACACAAGGTTCAACTGTTACATAAAGATCTACTTTATCGAATATAGTCTTGTCATGTTGTTTCAAGATGTCGTCAATGGCCTCAATCTCTGCATGTCGTGTTGCCTATTTAGTAATGAGTAAACAATGAGCATGTCAAAAGAAATTCGTTTTCTCTCTCTCTTTTGCTAACATTACATTATAAGTTTCGTTAGGTTTGTTTCTTCCTCTTGCTATTATTTCTTTGTTATCTAATACGAACACACAGCCAACAGGCACTTCCAAGTGCTCGTATGCTTCTTGTGCAACTTTTAAGGCTTCATTCATAAATATCTCATTATATTCACTCATAATAATAATATAAATATAAAAGAACAAGAGATAAAATAAAAAAGCGAGAAGCGCCCCTCATATTTGGACAGTCACTTTACAAAAGAAGTAGAGGCTAAAATTAAAGTATCAAGAATTCTAATCATAGTAATTATCCCATTCATGATGTGATTTTATATTTATAAATAAAAAAAGAAAAAGTCTTATTATATCATGACGTTCAAATATCAATCTCCTCCTCTTTCGGGAAAGGGAACAGATTATAAATTAATAATAAAGTGGCTTGGGAACCTTGATTTCTTTTTACTTACCGCGTTTCCAAATAATGGCATGTTGAATACAAAACAAGGGAATGCTTTATGAACCTTTCCTTTCCTTTTTTTTTTCTTTTTTAAAAAATCATATTGATATTCATCCGAGTTTCTTTTTCAGCATCGTCTTTATGAATAACAATGTCATGTTTTTATTCGCTGAGTTGAGCTGTCAAGGAAAAATAAAAAAAAAGAAAAAAAATAAATATCCAAAAAGCGCGACCTTTCGTGTCAGTAAACTTGCTGAATGGCTCCTTTGGACTGCTGAACGCATCGGAATTTTTATTTCAAAGAAAAAAAAAAAACAAAAAAAATCGCAACGCGTATAGACGCGATTGTTTTTATATAAATGAGAAACCTCTTTTTTGGGTCTCTTTTTTTTCTTCCTTTTCCTTCTTCAAAAAACAAAACAACACTACCTTTTCTTATTATTTAAAATTATGCACGTTATTAAAAGAGACGGACGAAAAGAGAAAGTTGCATTTGACAAGGTAAATTAAAAAAAAAAGTTGCTCTGTGTTTTTGCATAAATGGTAACACATAGGTTACACCTAACACCATAACAACAAACAGATTACTGCTAGAGTCAATAAACTCTGTTATGGTCTCGATACCAAATACGTTGACCCTGTTGCTGTTGCCCAAAAAGTCATTTCAGGTGTTTACGCAGGTATCACCACTGTGATGCTGGATACCCTCGCTGCAGAAACTGCCGCCTATATGACCATTGCACATCCCGACTACGCCATCCTTGCCGCACGAATTGCCGTTTCCAATCTACACAAGGAGACCAACAAGGCATTTTCAGATGTCGTTGAAGAACTACATTCCTATGTCAACCCCAAAAACAACACACACTCACCCATGATCTCGGATACCACTTATGATGTGGTTATGAAGAACGCCGAGAGACTCAATTCTGCCATCATCTATGACCGTGACTTTAATTTCAACTTTTTCGGTTTCCGTACACTGGAACGCTCCTATCTCTTGCGTATCAATGGCAAAGTGGCTGAGCGCCCTCAACACTTGATCATGCGTGTCTCTATTGGTATCCATCCTGATGATATTGATGCCGCTATTGAGACATACAACCTAATGTCACAGAAATACTTTTTGCATGCCTCTCCTACCCTGTTCAATGCAGGTACACCTCGTCCTCAACTCTCATCCTGTTTCCTGATTACACCAAAGGATGATTCGGTGGAGGGTATCTTTGAGACATTAAAGATCTGTTCAAAGATCTCCAAATCTGCTGGTGGTATCGGTCTCAATGTACATAATATCCGTGCCAGTGATTCCTACATTGCAGGCTCCAACGGCGAGGCCCATGGTCTCTTACCTATGCTCAAGGTCTTCAACAGCACTGCTCGTTATGTTGATCAGGGTGGTAACAAACGCCCCGGTGCTTTCGCCATCTACCTCGAACCTTGGCACCCAGACATCATGATGTTTTTGGATCTGCGCAAGAACTTTGGTCGTGATGAAATTCGTGCCCGCGACATGTTCTACGCACTCTGGATCTGTGATCTCTTTATGAAGCGTGTCGAATCCAACGGATCCTGGTCTTTGTTCTGCCCCAACGAGGCACCTGGTCTTGCTGATGTCTGGGGTGATGAATTTGAGGCACTCTATGAAAAGTATGAGAATACACCGGGACTTGCACGTGAGACGATGCCAGCCCAGAAGCTTTGGTTTGCCATCCTGGAAGCACAGACCGAGACTGGTAATCCCTTTATGCTCTACAAGGATGCCTGTAACCGTAAGAGTAATCAGCAAAACTTGGGTACCATTCGTTGCAGTAATCTCTGTACAGAGATCGTCGAATACTCTAGCCCTGATGAGGTCGCTGTTTGCAACTTGGGAAGTCTTGCTTTGCCCTCCTATGTCAACAATGGAGTCTATGATTTCAAGAAATTGCACGAGGTGGCCAAGGTGCTCACACGCAACTTGAACAAGGTCATTGATATCAACTATTACCCTGTCAAGGAAGCATTCAATTCCAATATGCGTCATCGTCCCATTGGTCTCGGTGTCCAAGGTCTTGCCGATGCCTTCATTCTGATGCGTTACCCCTTTGAATCTCCAGAGGCGCGTCAATTAAATCTTCAGATCTTTGAAACCATCTATCATGCCGCCTTGGAGGCCTCGTGTGAACTTGCTGAAAAGTTGGGTCCCTATGAGACCTATGAGGGCTGCCCTGTCTCCAAGGGCATCCTACAATACGATATGTGGAATGTAACACCTACCGATCTCTGGGATTGGGATACACTCAAGCAAAAGATTGCCAAGCACGGTGTCCGCAACTCGCTCCTCTTGGCCCCCATGCCCACCGCCTCCACTTCTCAGATTCTGGGCTTTAACGAATGCTTTGAACCCTACACCTCCAATATCTACATGCGTCGTGTGCTCTCTGGTGAATTCCAAATAGTGAATCAATGGCTCATGAAGGATCTTGTTGAGTTGGGTATCTGGAACGAAAAGATCAAGAACAAGATCATGAACGATGATGGCTCCGTCCAGGGAGTTGCCGAGATCCCGGATGATCTCAAGAAGCTCTACAAGACCGTATGGGAAATCTCCCAAAGAGCCATTATCGACCTGGCTGCTGATCGTGGTGCCTTTATCGATCAGAGTCAGAGCATGAATCTCTTTGTGGGTAAGCCCAACATGGGCCGTCTTACCTCGATGCATTTCTATTCATGGAAGAAGGGTCTCAAGACGGGTCAATATTATTTGCGTATTCGTCCAGCTGTCGATGCCATCAAGTTTACGGTCGATCAGGAGGCGATTGAGGCTTATGATGATGAAACGACTACTACTGTGGATGTGAGTGAAGAGGAGGAAAAGGTGCCCTCACAGAAAATAAATCCCAGAATCCCTGTAGTATGTGACGAAGAGATCTGTGTTAGTTGCAGTGCTTAAACCAAAAAAAAAAAAAAAAAAAAAATACATGTATATAATAAATATATCTCAATTTCATTTATAGTATATTATCATTTCAATTCATTCTTTCTCAATTTTTTTTTTCTCAATATAATAAACACATCTTTTAAATTTACAACTCGTTTTCTATTTTGATTTTACATATAATAATAACAATAACAATAAACAGCAATACTAATAACAAGAACAAGAACAGCCAAAAATGGAGACCAAGGATACCACGCATGTGAAACCACCCTCCTCTTTGCCAACTCATACTTTCGCCTTGCCTCGTCCAAAAAATCACTGTGGAACGAGACCCTCTCGGCCAAACTCGACACACGCTCCCGATGAAGATGAAAATCCGTCACTGCCTGGTTCAACTCTCGTTTCACTGTGCACAATGAATCTGATGTTGTGATGGGGACCAGTGCACTCTCGATAAGGAAATCCAGTGATTGGTCCAGTAAATTTAATTGGTTGGAGTAATCTATCATGCGTTGCTTGGCTCGCTGTAATCGTTCAGCGTGATGTTGGATTTGTTTGAGATGGATAGCATTGAGTTTTTGTAAACTTTCAATCATGGTATATGGAGGTCTTTATCAAAAAAAGAGGTATGTATTAGATGATTGTTGTGTGTATGTTTGTTTGTATTTTTTTTTTTTTTTTTTTTTACATGTCTGTAAAATCTTGCTGTTCCCTCCTCAACTTGCTCTCTCGATGCTTAAATTTAACCAAATTTAAAAACATCATTTTTTCTGTAAGGCACCTCGCAGTCAATTTAAAACTGGTGTGCGCTGTTGTCAGCACAATCTGCTGATCAAATCGACTGCCCCCCTCGACCTCACATTGACATTGCTTCCATTGCATCGAATGACACTCGCTCACGACATTCTCTAATGTTGTATTTTCTTGAGCATGATGAAAGAACAAGAAGCCCAATCGTGACTGCAAGGGTGAAAGGGCAATGGAGTGTTCCAACACACGTACCAAAACATAAGAATGCAGGCTTGCCCAATAAAAACAGAATGTGTCCAGTACATACTTTGACATTTTGTGTGACAGAAAAGGGCAAAATTATACCGGCTAGCACACACACACACACGCGTGGCAAAAATAGAGAAAAAAAAAAAAATAATAATAAAACAATCGGAACAAATTTGATTGACTGATGTTTCCGATTTTTTTAGTTTTTTTTTTCCCACAATATTTGTAACAAGACAGAGATAAGATCAGATGATTTGATATGCTTATCTTTAAAAAAAAAAAGTTTTATTTATTTACATATAAAAAAATTATTATTTATTATTAACCATATTTATACATCAACAACAGTCCAGCCATTGTTATATTTTAAAGCTTTTCCAGATGGTAAAGTGGTATTGTCTGGTCGGCTTAATACAAGAGGCAAAAGAGATTCCTTCATTTGCTGCGGTAATTGGATTGTTAAATAGTGACAGTCCCCTTTGCTTTCGGTTTGAATAGGAAGTGGGCCATAAGGACCTAGGTAGAATTCAAATAGCCTTGAAAATGGGGATGATAGCATAAGGTGTTGACCAATGATATTGAGCGTATGCGTTGAGTTGTGGTAATGAGCGGAGGAGATGACTGGGAAAGGTACAATGGAGCGTGGTGGTGATGGTGGTGGTGAGTTTTGTAACGAGAGTTGATGGGATGAGAGGTTTTCCCAGGTGGTATTGTAAAAAGTGGGTGGTTGTTGTTGTTGTTGTTCTATATTATCTGTTAAGGTATATTCAAATTTGGAGATGCCAACCATGGTCCAGCAGAGGTGGTCATCTATTGATTCGATGTTGTTGTTATGTTGTTGTTTATTAGATGGAACATATTCAAGCCATGAGTTGGTGCTATGATTGCTGTTATTATTATTATTATTATTATTATTGGTATCGTTATTTTCTTGTTGGTATTGCATAATGGCACCATTAGCACTTAAATATAAAGGTTGTTCACTAGTTGAGGAGGAAAGTTGGAGAGCGATTTTCTGCATTTGACTCATTAAGCCATAAGCGTGTGGTACAACCTGGCCCTTTTCGACCTTACGGATAATGACGGGAGGAGAGGAAACACCAGTGGTGGTATCCTTTAAAATAATCTCTGTACCGTATGTCACAGGAACAGACACACTGTGATTTTCGGGATTGATGGCTTGATTGGGTTGGCGAACAACAATGATTTCAAATGGAGACCAGGAAGAGTGCTTTGCACACAACTGCTTGTTTTCCGAGGACATGTACTTTGTACGCACGGTCTGTGAGTTGATACGATTGAACAAGGAAACGAGTGAATTGTTGAAGAAACAGCTGGATGCATTACGAGTCTTTGCGGTCTTTTTAGAGGGCTTGGAGATGATGGCAATGGGATTAGAATAAAAGCTGGTAGCGGTTCTTCTTGTTCCTTGATTGAGGTTGACCCGGAGACAGAACTGCTTGGCTTTTGCTGTTCCTGAAACATGGAGATACTTGAAGTAACCACGCTTCTGTTCATCTAATTGGGAACGCTGTTCATACTGCTGCTGCTTATCCATCGTTTCGCAAACAACCGACATGGACACTGAAACATCGTGCTGCTGTGTCTGATCTGACATCTCTACAAAAGGTGGAGGACATAAAAATCGCTTTTCTGAACCATATGACTTTTGAGCTACAGAAGCGTGATAACATGTCACAGTTGCCTGTTGTTCTTGTTCAAACTGCTGTAATTCTGTAGAAAGCGAAGAAACTGATTTAGGAGAAGCAGGTGGCGCAGAAATAGGAGAAAGTGGAGGAAGAACAACTGATTCATTATCATAAATGAAACGCTTCTTATAGCTGTTGTGGTTACTATCCACAGAATCATCATCATCTTCATCATCATAATAACGCTTATGACTTTGATTCAAGATTTCATTATTGTCCAACATGGACTCTATAGACATGGGTGATGATTGTCTAGTACGTTTAATAGGTTGAGGTAATTGAATTGGACGTGCATTATCAATGGCAGACAATAGAGAATCCATTGGTGTCATATTTGAATATATAAAAGTACTTTCCATATGATTTAAATATTTTTTTTTTCTTTAATTAAATATACAATAGAGATTTTGTTTAGTAGTAGTAAATACAAATAGAATGGTTATAATAGAATGAGTAAATAAAAAATAAAAACGGAAGGAAATATATAAAACAAAGTAAGAAAAAAAAAAAAGAAAAAAAGAAGGGTTTCAACATGTATTTATATAAAAAAAATGAAATTGACTCCAGGTATTTTATGAACGGAGTGTAACGAAAACAATATAGATAAGATGCAGTTTTGATCTTATCACGTGTGATTGTTTTCTTGCCATTTCCCAGTAGGAATGCTAGGATCTGTTATCTCATTTATGCCTCAATCCCGATAAAAAGGTATTTTTTTGCGGGGGTTTAAGATCTACACTAAGCTTTTTATAAAAAAGGAAATGATAAGAAACTTTGTTTTTATTGGATATAAAGGGCATTTGACAGCATCTAAATTACATGTGACCCAGTTGTTCTGTTTACGGATATCAACAGCATATCCCTTAAGTTTTTTTTTTTAATTTTTCAACTCCCTTTGCCATTTAAGGTACCGTGAGAATTTGTGTACAAAAAAAATGTTTTTTTTTTTTTTTTTATTTTGGCCCGCCCATTGCATTCTGATAAAGCGTTAATTTTCGTATGTTACGAGCTAAATAAGCCGCTTTTGTCTCCCAGTTTTTACTCGCGATTCCTTCCTTTCCGAATACCTTGGTATATGGGAAATATATAAGAATATGAGCTATTATAACCATAATATACAAATACTTACCTTCTCTACATTATCCCAAGCTTGCATATGCTGTGCATGGTCCTTTCGTAATCCATCCAAACATTGTGATATGATTTGTTTTTGATCCTGCTCGCTGACGTGTTGTGTGTGACCCTGTAATGGAGGTGGGGACCATGATTTTAACTTTGTATCTATATTTGCTGTAGGCTCCCAACCAAACTCGGGTAAATTATTCACAGGCGTTGCAAGAGGCATTTTGCTTTCACGTGCTGCAAAGTAATTGTATTGGGAGATCCAATGGCGTTTCTTTTCCTCCTCTGATGTATCAACGATGAGTAAATAGTCATTGTTTTGAATAAAGAATTGGGTTGAACTGTAAACATCCGCAAATGTATGCGCCAACGGGATTTTTTTATTATTATCCTATGTATTATTAATATAAAAAGTTTTCCCTCCTTCTTATCAGTTTGTTAGAGTATAAAAGGAAATTTTACCTGGATAGAAAACTGTCTTTTAGTGAGTGTGATCCTGCACTCTCTCCATTCTGCCATTCCTCCATCCAAGGTCTTTTTATTGTTTGTTTTTATGATTTGGTATGCCAAATTCTCTTCTTTTATTGTTTCATCTGCTTCTACTTCTTCTGTTATTGTTGATTGTTGCTGCTGCTGATGTTACGTATTATTTATATATTTTTTGAATTTAAAAATCATTGTATTACCTCTTTTTCATTACGGTTTTTTGTATTACGTCTTTTTAACGACCCGATTCTCTTTAAAAACGATGTTGGTTCATCGGGTTGCAATATACCTTTGTGTTTTACGGATGAATAAATTTCCTAATTTAGATATACATTATATATTTAATATACTTTTTTTTCTTATCTTTTGTTTTTTCTTATTTCTCCTTTCTTCCTCTTATCACACTTTTCTCTCATTCGTCCATTTCATCTATATATTCACACACACGTTTTTTAAATTATACCTTTAAATGGTTTTCTAAACTTTCAGCCCATTCGCTCGCCTGATTTTGGCTTCCCGGCTGTTCCAACACAGTTGCCATTGTATTTGAGCAAAACATATGAGATGTCATCTTTTGATGACTGTTGATTTGTGCAAGATGAAGATCAGTATTGAGCAACATGATTGAATACGTCACAGCATAGACAACATCAACACTGCCAAATGGATTGATTTGTTCATTGGTGTCTGCATAGTATTTGTGTGCAAATGCTTCCAAAATGCGATCAATTTCCTGCGCTTCTGCTTTAAAATAGAGTTTGGAACAGAGTCGTCTAATAATAAATGTTGGTATGAGTGATGAACTCTCCAATTGTATCTATTTTATTTTTATATATCTTTTTTTTTTACCTAAAGGCTTCTTCCAATTTCATGTCATTGAATTCAAATCGATCCATATAACTCGTTAATACTTTATGACAAAACGGATCACTAAAAAGTATAAATCTTATGAGCTTCTCTCTTATTGTTTAATTTGTAAAATATATCTTTACAGTTTTCCTAAATACGCAGCTATTTCCTTCTTATTCATACAAGTCTCATCCCATAATGATTGAGCGACCTGTTCATGATGAATCGCTTCCTTGTGGATCACAAACTCCTCTACCGAGCCAAAGATAGTCCCGTTCCACAACTTTACTGAAGGAGAAAACATCCAATCGACTTTAAACTCGGATTTGTGTTTCCAGTCTAGTAACGCTTTGGTCAATTCTTCATTAGTCGTTGGTGGTTTCTTTGTTGCATATGATAAACTGGATGATCTTGTGGGTGGTTTGATGATGCGTTGTTCTGGCGGTACTGGAAATGACATGGCCCTGTCGGGTAACTTGAGATAAAGATGTAAATTTAATAATAAATAAAAACAAATAAATTGTATTTCTCTTTTTTTTTTTTTTTTACTTTTCTACTATGAGCAGTTAAGGAACTTGATCTGGTTAAAGGTTTTACTGTTGTTGATTTGGGTGAACTTGTTGGCGATGCCAAGATTTTTTCTTCAACATGACGTTTGTGATGTACAAGCGAATGGCTACGCTTTGGTGTTGAAGCGAAAGACATTTTTCTTTTTACTTTTACTTTAAAATATTATATTTTATTTATTGTTTATATCCAGAAAAAGTATAAAAAAGAAATAGAAGAAGGAGAAGAAGAAAAGCGATATAATAATTTACATATGTGTGTGTCAAGTTAAAAAAAAAAAAAACAAGATAAAAAAGGATCCTCTTTCACGTGTTTAAAAGGGAAATGCAAACAACACAAGCTTATTTTACTTTTTTAGCTTTGGGTAGTATTATTGCCTTTAATATATACGTCATTATTGATGGTCAATCTCCTCTACATTACCACTTTTACTATGCTTGAATTCAGCACAGAAAGTGGTATCTCGTAAAAAACCAGAATCTGTTCTTGTCAGAGTGGATTTATTACGGTTGCATTCACTTGCAACTGCACTTGCCAATGTACCGGAAACATGGGTTTCAGAGGGTTCAAAGGTGTCAACTTCGTGCTTGGGCGCATCATGAATTTCCTTGATGGGATTATTGTAGCGTAGTGAGAAGTGGTCGTCTTCCATAATTGGATCACGGATATTGTTTGTATGAAGATGGGGTGTAGATGCGCCAGACATTGTTTTTTAGTTGCTGTTTTTTGTTATTTTTAAAAAGAAAAAAGATGAAAGAGCGAGATAGAAATGTATGTAGTATCTAGATAAGCTCTTTTTTTAGTTCTCTGTTATTTATAATAAATTCAACTGAAACATAAAAATAAGACTATTGTTTCATTTCAACCAACAGCATTCCTGCATTAAAAGTCGTTTTATTCGGCAAGATCTTCTATATATTCTTAATAATACATATGTTTCTTAATGAATCTGATAGTATTATTTATATCTTGGAAATAGTTTGTTAAATGATGTACATATCATACTATACTTATTTTGGAATGGTTGATTTTTGCTATGTTCTATTTTTTAATAGAAGATGTCTTTTTAAATAATAAGGTATTTTGACAATTAACACGTAATAATTATATATTCATTCTCTTTCTAGAACTAATTTATTCTCTTTATTTGGCTTTATGTTTATATGCTTTGAAGGGTTTGTTTTATCCAACACAAAGTCAAAGCTTATAAATTGTTGATATTATGATTTGCTCTATATTCCAAAAAACAGACCTTTGAACAATAAACTCTATTTATTTTAAGCAACAAAGTGCTATTCAATTTCAGAGTAAAATCTCCGTCGACTTTTTCGCATGCCTTGCAACATAAAAAGAGCATCCTATTGATTTCCAATGGTATATGATAGGTTTAGCCATGAGTAATATATATATATATATAAAGAGGGTAAAGTGTCTTCAACCAAGTTGTTTGATTGAGAAGAACGGATGAAAAAAAATTACTTGATCGTGATAATCGGGCTCCGGTTTGTTCGCTTAATTTTATTATGAATAACATAAATATTTATAATCATTGTTAAAGACGATGTCACCTCTTTCTCAATATCAAGATAGATGTCATTTAAGGAAAGGGAGCTCATTTCCAACAGCTTAATTTTTGTTGTTGTGTTGTACAACTTAAGAAACAGCTTCAGTAAGCGAAAATAGAAAACTCCCGTCATCCTTAATTGACACTGTAAAAGTCATTCGATGATTCAAAAAAACATCAAGGCTGAATCGGTGTAACATGACAGAAAGAAGCATTTATAGTGGAAATATACGGTTTATTTCAAAAAGACAATGAGAGTAAGGACTGTAATAGAAATAATCGATATAGCAGTGTAAGTGAATCAGATACAAGAGTTTATAATAGAAAGATAAAGTATAATAATATGATGGTATCGCAGTGGATGGAAAATGAAATTAGCAACCTGTTATACAAGTATGACTATTACTTTTTTTTTTTTGAATAAATAAGTACTCAACACAAGGATCAACCATCCTATTCCAATGTAACTTTTTGAGTGAAATAGCGATTTAGTCATTCCAGAACAGTACTCTTAGTAAACCAGGTTTGATAATAGAGCCGTGGTTTTTAGATTCTCTTTGATGGAGGGTGTGGAACAGTGTCATTTTATTATTTATTAATTGACACTTTTCATTTCAATTGGCTACTCGAAAGTTCGAAATATCACAGGATAAACATGTTTTTTTTGCAAAAATAAATGACAGCCAAATTATTTATAATTCAGAACTTCATGTCGTTTTTTTAGCAGCCATGGCTCGATTGATTGATACCATGTTTTTTTATGAATACAGTTGCTATATTTTTCTTTGTATATCTTATTAAATCAAAAGTATACAGGTGCTTTGGAAACACATTTAAGGTTCCAATAAATGTGTCACAAAATGACTTAGCCTTTAATTGAAATCCTGGATCTTGGGATCTTTTATGTTGTGAGTGGTTATCAAAAACAAAAC
>MU622257.1:248025-286442 GCA_025399235.1 Backusella circina FSU 941
ATAAATTTCAAGTAAATCCTATGTACTTGTCTTATTATTTATCACCATTCATACAACTTTAACTTTTGTATTGCACTTTACGCATCTTGACGTGTGATGTGAAATGATACGTTAATAACGTAACCATATCACAGATGAGATAACGTTAGTCTTCACTTTTCCGATATAATAAATTGGAAGCAAGATAGTGTATAGTTTACGTAAAACAGTCGAACTAAATGTTCAGAAAAAAAAAAAGACTTTATCTAAACATTATATAAAATAGTTGGTCTTTACACAGTCATTTCTAAGAGCCTCTTTTATGTCATTAGTACGATAATGGTCACTATAGTTACAAAAAAAAAACTATAGATCTCATCAAATTTTTAGTTCATAGCGTATAGTTTAATAAGCGACATAGCTTTTTCTTTAGGTTCTAGTAAAGATTTTTATTATGTTGTATTAAATTAGAGAGCCGAGGTTGTCGAAGGACCAATAATATTAGTTGGAAACACTAACATCATTCAAAATGTCCTCCTTAAATAGGCTGAGAAGTTTAAACTACTGTAAGAGATAAAATAGACGTCCGGTGTGCCATATTTAGTCCCGAGTTTACCAATGAGTGCGGGAACCCACTAACGTCGTTTTCCTATTTGTAAAAGGTCAGATTGCATAATGCATTGACTGCGCTTTGAAGAGTGGGGTTACTATAAAACCAGGGAGAAATTCTTTTTTCTTTTACTCTTCAGTTTCAATATATCAAAAAAAAAAAATACTCAATGCTTACAGACGTGACTCACGATGTCAGTCCCAATGAACCAACCAGTACATTTGATCTTTTGTTTGTAAAAAACCCAAACAATATTCCAGATGAAGCACCCATTTTTATCACAGAAGAAAGAACTCTTACTTTTGGCGAGCTTTCCAAACTTATTCGCAAGTGTGCATATAATTTGAAGGAAAAATACAACATTCAGAAAGGTGATATTGTCGCTGTTCGCTCGAATCCCAACATAGAATACCCCATTGTAATGCATGCCGTGGTTTGTGCAGGTGGATCAGTGGCGCTTGTAAAGAATTCTCCAGAGGATGATCCAGTCTCGATTACTGAGGATTTGCAAACGGTCAATCCCAAGGTGTTTATTATCGATTATAAGGATCGTGAAATTTCACTTGCAGCAGCAAAAAGAGCAGGTATTCCAAAATCATGTATCGTAATGTTTGGAGATGAACATATAGAGGGGGTTTCAAAGGTGCAAGATGTACTATTAAGCGGGAGCAAGCTTGCCCAACCTTGTGTGTTTACACCAGATGAACTAGAAAATTACCCTATCAATTTGCTTTATACATCGGGTTCTACAGGTAGACGTAAAGCGGTGACTCATACATCTCAAATCGTATTAAGGTCATTAAAGGAATCTTATCCCAATAAGAGGTGTATGGATGAAAGACTACTAGCCAACCGTCCATTTTATTTTGGAAGTTCGGCCTATACCGAGTTGTATGCATCCATTCTCCGTGGGAGCGAGGTTCATATTGTACGTGCAGATACTGTAGATGAGATATCTAGAGCCATCGAAAAGTACAGGATCACAACTTTTTCGGCTGCTCCCTACTTGGTCACAGCAATGGTAAAGGAAGAGATGACAAAAAAATATGATCTTTCATCACTAAGGTCTGTGCTACCTGTCGGATCCATCATGATGAAAAAGGTCATCGAGTCGGCAAGTCAATTATTTGGAGTACCAGTGGTAAATATGTATGGTTCTACAGAGACATTTACTCCATTCAATACAACACCAGAGTTGTCTCTCTCTGGTGCGGTTGGTAGATTGAAGCCTACTTTTGAGTCTAAAATCGTGGATGAGAGTGGAAACGAGGTTGAAGATGGAGAGCCTGGAGAACTTCTTGTTAAGGGTCCAACCGTCACCAAGGGCTACTACAGTAATCAGGAAGCTACGGTCAAGGCATTCACAAGTGATGGATTTTATTGTTCAGGTGATATTTTTATACGCGATAAGGATGGTGTTTTCTGGTTTCTGTCAAGAAACAAAAATTTAATGAAATATAAATCAACCCACATCTACCCTTACGAAATTGAAAAAATCGTCATGACACATCCAAAAGTAGCTGATTGTGGTGTGATTGGTGTATTTTCCCAAGAGCTTTCTACTGAACTACCAAGAGCTTATGTGACGCTTGTTGACGAAAAGGATTATATGAACAAAGAGTCAATTGCACATGAGATACTTGTTTATGCAAATAGACAGCTCCATGAAACGAAGAGCATACGGGCTGGTGTGGTAGTAAAGGAGAGATTTTCCAGAACACCAACTGGAAAAATTCTTTATCCTGTACTGAAAAGGGAAGCTGCTATGGAGCAGATATAATGTTAAACAAATAACTATATATTATGTAGCATGTAGATTTTTCTTAGTGATTAAAACCATTTCCTTTTGTGTGTGTTATTTAGCTAAACCAACTTAAGAGATCATCTGTTTTTTTTTTATTTGTTTACAATGATATGATTATGCAACTTCAGGCTTAAAAATGTATAAACTGAGGCAAATACAAACCTGTTACTTGCGCTTGTAAATCCATACTAGGCGCATTCAATGAGCTTTACCCAAAATTCAAAAAGAGCTCAAAGATGTTGGATAACCGTCCATTTCACTTTGGAAGTATCGTCTTTTCTAGTTTACATATATTCTGTTAGGAGACCAGGTTTATATATCTCGTGCAAAGAACAACGGATGAAACTTGCTAAGAAATCCAAAAGTAAAAAAAAAATTGAGGTTTATATAACGGCACCTTTTATCACCACAAGAATGGTAACAAAAGAGAGAGAGATATAAAGAAAAAATACAATCTTTTGCCATTGACATTTGTGGTCTCTGTTGGCACAATAATATCTAAAGTCATGATTAAGGTGGGCAATAAATTACTTGGAATGCGCATTTTAAATACTTATGGATCGACAGAAATACATTTACATTTTTCAACTAAACCAGAATTGTCTTTAATGGAGTGCTATTGGTTGAGAAAAAGTTGATTATTAGGTCTGAATTATCAATGAAGAAGACAATGGTGCAGATGTGCATCAACCAGGCGATCTCTTAGTCAAAGGTCTGTATGTATCAAAGGGGTATTACAGTAATCCAGAAGAGACTGCAAAAGCCTTTTCCGAGTATGAATACGTTCTCTCTGGTACCTAATTAAGTCTTTATACCCTGACAAATACCAAAATACATCTTCCTTATCTCTCTTTACCATATCTCCGCTACGATAGTAACCATCATTATGATACTGAAAAGGTGATTTTGATTCGTCCAAAGGTGGATGATTGTGGAGTGATTGGTGTTTACTCACAGGAACTTCTTACTGATATTCCAAGGGCTTATATAACGCTTACTCATGAAGAGGATTATGAAAATAAGGAAGACATTGCAAATTAGAATAGACGGATTGTATGTACCTCAGCTTCTAAATAAATAAAACACCTTCTAATATAAAACTGAATAAAAAAAAAAACTGCTGGAAACAGCATCTATTTGACTGTATAATACAATTCATGTAGTAGTTGCTCTTTTTAAGGGCGCCATGGTTTAAAGGTATGATCGACTTAAGGACGGATTCCCCTAGAACCGGTATCACCCTTAAATCGAGGGGATACTGTATCCAATTGGTAGAGTACTTTTTCAATGGGTATTTATATACTCTTAATTATTTTAGATGGTCTTCTCTTTCTTTTAAATAAGCATTTGCCAACAAAAAAAAAAGTAAAAAAAATATGCTTTCAGAAACAAATCAAGACCCTGAATCTAGTCCAACTAGTATATTTGATCTGATATTTGTCAAAAATCCAAATAAGATCCCTGCCAATGCTCCCGTCTATATTGCTGACCCGAAAGTTATTACCTTTGGTGAATTAGAATACCTCATTCGCAAGTGTGCCTATAACCTAAAGGAAAAATATAATATCCAGAAGGGCGATGTAGTTGCAATGCGAACCAGTTCTCATGTATACCGTCCTGCTATCGCTCACGCCATTATTTTTGCCGGAGGAACCGTCGCCTTTTTAAGGAATACCAAAGAGGATGTAGTAGAAGGGATTGCCGAAGATTTGAAAACAGTTGAGCCAAAACTCTTTATTACAGAATACGGTACTCGTGAGGTTTCTTTGAAAGCAGCGGCCAAAGCTGGAATATTAGCCTCTCAAATACTGATGCTAAGTAGCATCAGCGATGAAGAAGAAGCGAAGGAAATGAAAGAAGTAAAGGAAGCGATCTGGGTAAAAAATACTTTGTTAAGTGGTGACAACCTACTTTCAACACATTACCCATTTACAGAAAATGAACTTGAAAACCATCCTGCCTTTATATTTTTCACCTCGGGAACAACAGGAAACCCAAAGGCTGTCATGGGCACAAGCAAAGCTGCAATTGTTCATTTAAAGCGATTCTACCCTACAAGCAAAATAGCTAGTAGAGTTATATCTTTTGGACCGTCCTATGGAACAGGGGTTTTATTTCCAGATCTTCTTACACATTTAATTCTAGGAAATCAACTTCATTTTTGCTATGGAGCCACCTTGGATAAGTTTTGCCAATTCGTCGAAAAATATGCAATCAATGGATTCACAACCCTTCCTTTTATGATTGGAAATATGTTGAAAAATGCAGAATATATAAAGAAGAACTATGATCTCTCTTCTTTAAAACGAATTACTACGACTGGAAACATGATACCTGTGAGTGTGATTGCAGCAGCAAAAGAGACTTTTGGGGTCAGTATGATAAATATGTACGGTGGTACCGAAACGAGGGGCCCATTCTATACTTCGCCAAAATTGACTGCCATGGGAGCGATGGGAATGTTAAAACAGGAGTATCAAGCTCGTTTGGTGGATCAAAATGAACAGGATGTGGGCGTTGACCAACCTGGAGAGCTCCTAGTCAAGGGGGTTTGCGTGACAAAAGGGTATTATAATAATGCGGAAGCAAATGCAGATTCTTTTACAAAAGATGGTTACTATCGTACTGGAGATATAGTAAAAAGAGATAAGGAGGGAGTATTTTGGTATCTGTCACGGTGTAAAGACTTAATTAGGTACCAGAGAGAACGTGTCTATCCTTATGATATTGAAAAGGTTGTTCTGACTCATCCAAAGGTGGATGATTGTGGAGTGATTGGTGTTTACTCACAGGAACTTCTTACTGATCTTCCAAGGGCTTATATAACGCTTACTCATGAAGAGGATTATGAAAACAAGGAAGACATTGCAAAAGAAGTATTGGAGTATGCAAATAAACAGCTTTCCGAAAAAAAGCAAATCCGAGCTGGTGTTTTTGTCAAGGATACATTAAAGAGAACTGCAACTGGAAAGATTATATATTTATCTTTAAAAGAAGAAGCTTTAGATGAGAAAATAAATTAAAGCGATTTTTCTTTTTTGTTCAATAAATAAATATAATACATTAGAGCATTGTAACTTTGTCATGATTGTGAAAGATGTTCATTCTTGTTTATTATGTATTCCTGCAAATTAGAATGGACGGATTGTATGTACCTCAGCTTCTAAATAAATAAAACACCTTCTAATATAAAGCTGAATAAAAAAAAAAACTGCTGGAAGCAGCATCTATTTGACTTAGCTAATCCAAGTTAAACCTAGTTCTGTTGTGTCTTGACCATTGGTAAGCGAGCTGAAGACTTCAATACTTGAAATTTTCAGCAAGTTCTGTCTTCAAAAACTCATCTTATGAAGTTGGTAGATGTTACTAATCAATCAATCAATCAATCAATAAATAAGTAGATAGGATAATATACTGCATCTATTAATACCAGGAGTGAATATTGACCTGTATATTATTCTTGCTTAGCCGATGAAATTGATAATAGGAGAACGGCACTGTTTTAGGGGGACTTATATAAGTTAAAGATGGAAATGGATTGCATAAAGATGCACAATCCCATGTTTCTTATACAGTCAAACCTTGATATCAGAATGATGCATATGGAGATTTCAATATTATATATTCTATTTTCACGCTGTATACTAAAAAGGCCAAACGTATTCCAATTTTGAGATTTGACTGTATAATACAATTCATGTAGTAGTTGCTCTTTTTAAAGGCGCCACAGTTTAAAGGTATTATCGAATTAAGGGTGGATTCCCCTAGAACCGGTATCACCCTTAAATCGAGGGGATACTGTATCTAATTGATAGAGTACTTTTTCAATGGGTATTTATATACTCTTAATTATTTTAGATGGTCTTCTCTTTCTTTTAAATAAGCATTTGCCAACAAAAAAAAGTAAAAAAAATATGCTTTCAGAAACAAATCAAGACCCTGAATCTAGTCCAACTAGTATATTTGATCTGATATTTGTCAAAAATCCAAATAAGATCCCTGCCAATGCTCCCATCTATATTGCTGACGCGAAAGTTCTTACCTTTGGTGAATTAGAATACCTCATTCGCAAGTGTGCCTATAACCTAAAGGAAAAATATAATATCCAGAAGGGCGATGTAGTCGCAATCCGTAGCTTCTCTCATATAGACTATCCAGTATTGGTTTACGCCATTGTTTTTGTTGGAGCAACTGTAGCTTTTATAAAGAACACTATAGATGACAAAATAGATGGAATTACAAAGGATTTGAAAGTAGTCAGGCCAAAGCTTTTTATAATAGATTTTGAAGGCTGGGAGGTCTCTTTGGAATCGGCAGCCAAGGCTGGAATATCAACATCCCACATATTAATGTTTGGTGATAGCAACTTGGAGGAGGGGAAGGTAGAATGTGTCCAGAACGTCTTGCTGAGTGGAGAGAACACGCTTTCTTCACCGTATAAATTTACAGATGATGAACTTGAAAATTATCCTATCTACTTATGTTATACTTCTGGATCAACAGGAAACGCAAAGGCAGTTATGATCACAACCAATGATGCATTCAAAACCGTGAAAAATACATACCCTAACGGCAGAACACATAGCAAGTTGCTAGCCTTTAAATCATTCCACACCAATAGTTCCATCATGTTCCCTCTGCTTTTTTCTATTCTTAAAGGGCATCAAGTATATATTTCTCGTGCAAGCACTGTGGATGAAATTTGCCAAGGTATTCAAGAGCATAAGATTTCTTTTATTTTAGGGTCGCCATATAACATTGCATCAATGGTATTGCAATCAGAGCATATAAACAAAAACTATGACCTTTCATCTGTAAATGTTGTACGTTTAGGCGGTTCGGCTATTTCTAAAGACCTAATTAAGAAGGCAACTGAATTATTTGGTGCATCTATTCATAATCCATATGGCGCTACCGAGATGGTGTCACCTTTTCAAACCACTCCAGAAATCTCTGCTATGGGATCTATTGGTAAGCTTAAGGCTGGTTTTGATATTCGAATTGTAGATGAAGATGAAAATGATACCAAACTTGGAGAGCCAGGCGAGCTTCTGGTAAATAAATCCTTTGTTACCAAGGGTTACTACAACAATCCAAAAGAAACAGCAAAGATGTTTACAAAAGATGGTTATTATCGAACTGGAGATACAGTTAGGCAGGATGAGAATGGCCTATTTTGGTTTGTGTCTCGATGTAGTAATTTAATCAAGTGTTATCCCACATCGTATTATCCTTATGAAACTGAAAAGGTGATACAGACCCATCCCAAGGTATTTGAATGTGCTGTTATCGGTATTTTTCAAAAGGAACTTTCTTGTGAATACGCAAGGGCATATGTCACTCTTGTTGATGAATACGATGACGAGGAAACAAAAATGATTGTAAATGATATTTTAGAGTACGCGAATAAGCAGCTCAGTGAATCAAAGCAAATTCGTTGCGGCGTTATTGTCAAGAAATCGTTTGAAAGAACGCCAACTGAAAAGATCAAATATTCTGTTCTAAAACAAGAAGCTGAAAGGGAGCAAGATGAAGATCATTATGAATAAAACTTTGTTGTAACCCCAAAGTATTTTTTTTTTTTCCCCTCTACTAATATAGTAGCGCACATAAAATAATATGATGGAGTACCCTTCAGCTTTATTAAAAAAGCGGGAAATTATCATTTTTAAGAATTTTGTGAGAAATATCAAAAGTAGAAAAAATTAAGATATAGCTTTCACTTGTGTTACAGTACTATATTTTATTATCATTGAAATGCCAAAATTATGCTTAATATTACAAAAAAAAGAAGGAGCTATATGTTTTTTATTATTACTTTAGTATTTTTAAATCTATGCAACAAGTTCGCTGGGGTTTCTAATATAATAATCAACACGGTCAAGGAAAGTATTTGCCTTTGCATTGTTCAAGATGGCACCGGGAACACCGCCATCCAGCTTTACTTCAACAGTGTACTTGTTATTGTTCTTTGGTTGGTTTGAGAAGTCCAATCGTGTATCTTTGGTGGTTAAGTTGATGCGACGGGATTCAACTTTGGGCTTTTCTCCACCGAGATAACCGATTAAATCCAACATGTCAGAGCTGCTGGTCTGCTTGGGGGTCTTTGGGGCACTGACTGACAACTTGTATGGCTTGGAGGTTTGATAAGAGTCTGTAATAAAGTCGTAGGTGGGTTCATTCAAGTGGAAGACCCTATTTTTGTTCATGTTAGTAACATGAGAGACTATCACCCTCTACTTATAAACTCACTTGAATTCACCGCCAGTGTACTTGGAGGAGAAGGATGATAGTGAAGTACCGTGAACAACGGTCTTTCCACTGTTGCTGGCAGTACCAGTAACAACATCTTGTAAGGCACGCTCAGCAGCCTTTGCAATGAAATCATTGACACTAACACGGGTACCGTGTTGATCTAATTGTGAAAGAGAAATAAATTAGAAAACCCATTTCTTTTGCCTCCTCTCTTTTTTATATATTCTATCCAAATGCTTTTACCATTCAAACTTTGACGTAAACCGAATAATGAGTCAACAGTAATCTGTTTACTAATAAAAGTAGGAAGGGGTTCCTTTTTTTCCTTCTTTTCAACAGCCTTCTATATAGAATAAACACCATTTTTTTCTTTTCAGTTTTTTTTCTTTTCCCTTCTCATTAAGTATAAACTGTTTACCTTGGCAAAGACAATCTGATCTCTAGGAGGAGCCACAGTAAAAGTAGGCTTGGGAGCGGGCTTGGGAGTAATAAGACCCAAATGGGCAAGCACATCACCCTTCAACAAACGTCCACCATGACCAGATGGCTTTATGCTACCAATATCCTTGATACCATACTTCAATGCCAAATTCAAGACGGCAGGAGATAAAGGCTTCTTCAATTTGCTGGTATCGACATCATGGTGAGAAATGGGTGATGCAACAGGCTGAGGAGTGGTGGGTTGCTTAGGAGCAGCCTCTTCTTCTATGATTTCATATTATTAGAATATTTGTAAAAAAAAAAAAAAAAGAAGTAAATTTACCCTTCTTTTCGGGAGCAGCAGCAGCGGATCCATCATCTTCAGGTACCTGTACATTGGAGATATCATCACCCTCCTCGGCCAATAAGGCAATCAAGCTATTCACAGCTCCCTTTCCACCGTCTTGAAGCTAAAGAAAAAAGAGAGGATCATTTAATAAACGTATAAATGGTCGTGTCTGTGGGGTTATCTTACAACAATCTTAGCCAAAATACCATCCTCAGGTGCCTCCACGTCAATTTGAGCCTTATCTGTCTCCAATTCCAAAAGAACATCACCAGCAGAAAATGAATCGCCTTCCTTTAACTTCCATTGGTGAATGGTACCTTCTGTCATTGTTGGTGACATTGCAGGCAAGTTGAAACGACTAATAGCTGCACTATTTGCGGACGTATGGAAGCCTTTTTTTTTTTCAATAATATATGATATAAGTAAGGTACACACGCATTATTATTCTAAACCTCTTATTACCCAAGCATGAAGATTTGTTAGCAGTGCTAGTTAAACGTACTACAAGACGGTTCATATTATATATTGAAATAATAATATAGAAAAAGGAAGGGTAAAGAAAAAGAAAAAAAAAAAATATACGGTGACGGGAAGAGAGATAGAAAACACGGGATATTCCCCCAACCCCGGGTGTGACTGTTTACCAAAAAACCAGTACATTTTTACTTTTTTGGGGATTGAACATCCTATGTTTTCCGATGCTTAATAAAAAGAAGACGAGTGGGCTCTTTATATGAAGCAAAAGTAATAATGTAGAAGCATCCGGGTTATCAAGTTCAACTACTTGTATATAACTCCGAATGACCCCATATTGTTTTGAAACTGTTTGTTTTTGAGACATTTTACAAAAAAAAAAAAGATAGCAATATAGTGTTTTGCTTTTAAAATATAAAGGAGAGCCAATCCATTTTTTTTTTTTTTTTAATTCCGCCAATATAGTTTGATTGATAGAGCTATAAGTATAACTCTTGTATAATCAAATGAATATGGTTCATTATAGGGTGTGTTTTGATTTTAGATGTAAGAGATAATTGTAGATAATAAGAATTTTACCAAATGGTAATAAGAAGAATGGCGCTTTGATGCTTGTTTGCAGCATAAATTGAGTGTTTCAGATATGAGATTGAAGATCTTCGTTTCATTTTGCAGGATAAAAAAGGGGAAGAAACTTTGTTTTCTTTTTCTCTTTCTCTCTTTTCAATCTCTCCTTCATTCAAACATGAGCAACAACTAATATACTCCTCTACTCCCCCATTAAAGCTGTACGAAGTATCTCAAAATAGAGTATGATACATTTTGATGTTGTGTTGTATATGATACTTCCTTTTTATAAATAGCAAAATATCCATGTTTTTTTATTTGTGACAGTAATGGAATTATCTTCTTTTAAAAGATAGATGTAAATAGGATATTACCATAAACATGCTTAATGAATGAATGTATATCCCTTTAGTGTTATTTGGCAACGATTCATGATGTTCGATAATGGTTCAAGATCAGTCTTTAACAAAAGTATTGTATTTATTTTATTAATAATAAATTAAAAGTAGTATAAACTAACATTCACATTCAAAAATATGTTACAGTAAATATAAGTATAACTTCTGTTTTAAACAAGTTACACGTATTTACACCGCTTTGCTCCTACACAAAATGTACAGGCAATCACTTTTTAGAATATTTATTTTCCAAAAGAAACGAGTTTGGATTAGTGAAAAGTGTAGTGCATGTAACGATATCCTAATTCAAAGTTTAACTGAATTTAAAAGGTACAGACAGAATGAGGAACTCCAACAGGCGCCGGTGATAAGCATTTGATATGAAAGAGCCAATGAGAAAAGTGGTAGAAAGAAAAGTAAAAAAGGGTGCATGAGCAGATTAAACTCTCTTATGCTTATATAGACGATCTTGAAGAGTCTATAGGCACTTAAATAAAAAAAATGCTGCCATCGAAAAATATTTGCTCTACCACCATCTCGATGGCAGTTCTTATACGACTGTTGGACATGTTTTAAAATCGATACTCAATGTATATTAAGATAACAGATCGACCAAAAGGGATCGGAAGAGTATGTCTTAACAAGCTGTCAATTCAAAAGACCAGCGTAACCCGGAATTGGACGAATCGTTCCGTGACGTGAGTTTCTGTCTCTTCCTTTACCACCTACTTCCTCTTCTGCAAAAGCACCAGGAGTATATTTTTAATGATAGCATTGAGAGTCTCATTGACTTCCTCCAATTTTTATATTTTCAAACGCAAAACACTATATTTTGGTCTATCTTTGCTCTTTGTTCTTCTTGCTCTTACTATGTTCGATATTGCTACAAAGGTCATGCTTATGCAAGTAGTATTGTTCATTGATAGGGTTGATATAAAAATACTAATATTACTTAACCATTAATAAATGATCTTATTTAACATGTGTAGAACTTTAAAAAAAAAAAAAGTCCGAAAACAATGTAAGAATATGCAGTGGATCAGAGGAAAAATAGAAAGAACAAGATTTTCATCAGCGATATTTGGTTTTATATGGTACTTTTGATTGATTACCTAATATAGTAATCATGTAATACAAAATGTAATTGATTTGGCTTAATTAAGTTAAGGGTTTAAACTTATAAAAGGGGAAAGTAGTAGTAAACACACGCACACATTGATACAATTCATTAACATCATTTTATCGCACCATTATGACAACACTTGCATGAATTAAAATCAAGAGAGAAAAAAAAAAAGAAGTGGGATTTTCGTTTTCTCTGTTTGTTGAAATCCAGCCAGTTCCACTTGCTTTAATAATAAAAGTGACTGCATATATAATGCTACTCCGCATGATTTGAAAGCAAGAGAAAACTTCCAAAAGGAAAAAACAATCCGTACCTCTCTTTCTCTTTCTCTAACTGTAACATATATACAACAACATGCAAGCAACAAGTAGTTTCAGTACTTGTATTCACTTACCATACAACAAAGAGCAGATCGACATTCATGTCGATGAAGGACAGAATTTAAAGGATCTCGTCTGCAATCTTGTACAAACCTATGCTATACCTCCTTATCTTACACTTACTGTTTATTCTGCTCTTCTTGGTGCAATGGGAAATAATAATAACAACAACAAAATATCTGATATATCAAGAGCAGAAATGCGTCACTTATTTGTTGAGACATACCAGCACACTTTGCAGTATAATAGTAAACCTGCAGAGGTAAGAAGAATTCTTGAATAGGAGGTGTGGATACTTATACTCTTTATTATAAAAGGATATCTTCCCAAAAGCATACCACACCATCATTCGTTCCCCTGTTACAGGTTTGTTTGATGCAATACTCGATTTGGAACAAAGTTACGCCTTTGCTATCCAGGAACTACATACTAAAAGTGATCAGCAACTTATACTAATACAATCAAGGTAAAGAAAGGATAAGAAAAAAAAAAAAAAAAAAAAAAAAAAAAAAAAGAGGAAGGGAGATACTTAAAAAAGGTATTTCTTTAGGCAAGCAAGAGAAATGGAATCTGCCAACGACATGACAGATATTTTTAATAAGCAACTGGAGGAAGTGGAAGAGTTTCAGACAACATGGCAAACTAAAATCACTCAAATGCAGCATATACAGCGCCAGGAATATAGAGAATTTGTCATTGAATTGTATAATGAATATCGTGCTCGTATCGCTGCCCTGCTGGATAAAGAGTCGGTAAATGCATCAATTAAGCAATTGGATGGTAAGAAAATCGCGGCTACTGTGATTAAGCGAATGGAACATGAGGAAGAGGAGGAGGTTATCAATAAGGGCTCTTCTGTTCTATCATCAAAGGGATCATCCGCATCCTCAAACCATCTTTTAAAGCCAGATTCTACTCCTAAACCCTTACGTAGACAGCGTACAGGTTCACTGGTGAATACACTTGCACCAAATCAGCAGCATGCTCTCTCTCCAGCCGAATTGGCCTCACTTGTGCGTACCGTGACAGTTCCCGAAGTGTCTATTGAGATGGTGGCGGTATGTGACACAAATTTCCAAAAGATGGTGAAGAGTATCCAAGAAATGGGATTTGCAAAGGAACAGGCCGAGACTGCACTTATCCTCTCCAATAACAAGACGGAGGGTGCGATTAGTTTACTTTTGGAAAATCCAGCAAAAGTAGATCACGCCATATCAGAGACAAAGCTTCAGCAGCAGCAACAGCAACAACAACAGCAATTTCAGCAGATGCGGCGCCCACCTGCCAGTTCAAAGACGCCTTACCGTCGTTCTCATTCAGTAAGCCAGGTTCAAAGACCTACCTTTATTTCAAATATCAAAAGTCCATCCCCGCCACCCGCTCGTCCCCGTTCCAACACAACAAATATAGAGAGTGGAATACGTTCACCGCCTGCCTTTCTTAGTACCATTATGAGCTCAGGTAATAACACAAGATCCCACTCGGCATCACCACTTCCTGTACAGAATAAGGGCTGGAACCCCTTCTCTTTTATACAACAACAGCAACCATCCACACCAAAGATGGAAGCACCCTCACCATCACCGCCCATCACAAGTAGCCCCAAGCCCAAGCGATTTGGAGGTTGGCTAGGAAAGGCCATTGAGAATTTAGGTATTGATAATAGCAGTAGTACAAGTGGATATGTATTGGAAGAGCCTACACCACTGCTGGTCGAATCATTTACAGTGACATTGGGTACGACACAGGTGAAATCCTCACACAACTTGAGATTACTTGTAACAGATCAGGCCAGTGAGGTGTTTCATCCGGGGTATGATCCCGCAAGAGAATCGGCGCATCGAGCAGAAACGGCACTCAAGCTCTACACCAGTAATTTAAACGCGGCGATTGTGTTGGTAGAGTTATCTGAATTGGATAGACCTAATGGATGGCAATTTTACAAGTCGGGTAAAGGAAGTAATAAAGGTAACGTGAGGGGTAATAAATGAAAAGGTGAGCATGTCGTACTAAAATAGAGTGGGAATAGCTCTCTTTGATAGATGCCAACAAACAACCGAATTCCATTTTGACGATATTGAACAACAACTTACAACAATCGAACACGACTTTAATGAAGCTGGTCTTCAAGAGGGCTGTTTTTTCATTACAAAGCATTCCAATCTTCCAACCACACAAGTCGTATTCCATCTTATTATCGACTCCATCTTTACCAATGAGCTAACAACCCGGCACCCACTTGTACTGGGTCTCCGCCACGTTTTAAAACTCTGCAGTCAATATGATATCTCCTCCCTCTCAATACCACTCCTGTTACTTCCTGATCGAGTGCTTCAGCAACCTGATCCAACCACAGACGATCCACAGCCCTCCCTGCTCCTACAGAAGCGAGGACAGGTGGTGCTGAAGTGTGTAAAGGGATATTTGATTGAGAATTCCCGTAATGGCAGACGTGTACAGAATGAAGGGTTGGATAGAGCAGAGAGCATGGCGGGTGGCGGGTTAAGAAACCTAGAGTTTGTATTGCCAAGTCAAGCAGAGCTGTATTCGGCAAGGTCTGATGTCGAGCTTACTTTTGAGCATTTTAGAGAGTCACTTGTAAATTTATTTCCTACCAATTATTAAAAAATAAAACTTGTTTTTTTTCAAGAGAGGCGAGAATCACAGAGACTTAAGTTCTACGATCTCTGATGAATGCATCCAAAATAGAGTGCTTTACCACAATATCATATTCTATCACCACTCATTTCTTGATGTGATATAAATTAGTATTGTTTCATTATCTAGATAACAGAATATGAGTTGATTAAGCTGTTATCATTTTTATTATTTGATATTGTATAGAGTAGAGAATTGCTCTTCTCCTTAATGAATATTCATTTATTCACAGATACAGTCTGTATTATACAATACTTTACGTGATGGAATATAAAATGTTGCTATCTCTATATGCCTTTCTCTGTTTTATTATATTTCTTATTGATAAAACCTTCTAAAAATAGGCAATAGTATGAAGAATAGGAAATCCAGCATTACGTAATGTAAACTCTTCAATGATACCATCCATATCGGCATCAATATCATTCGATGCTTCAATCTAGACAAGACATTACGATTAAATACATGTACACATACTTTTGCTTTCATTATTTCCTAGGAGTTTACCATTTGTGCCAACTGTAGGATAGCACGTCCTCCTAGTAGTGCATCTTCATGATTATCCTTAATTTCAACATTAATAACATGAGTACTTGCGTTGTGATTCTGACCACGATTACTCAAATCTATATAGGCACATATAAGCAAAAAGCACACAGGACATTATATTTATTATCTATCAGAATACCTTCAACAACAGCATCGAAACAACGCTCTTCACAAGTAATAATAACATCAAACATTTCGCGTGATTCATGCCATCGCTGAGATGCTTCCTTTGTTTTACGATTACGATCGAGCATTGTAAGTAGCCCATTCTGTGTATACAGATTAGTATCCTGTTTCTTCAATTCCTGATAGATCTGTTCGTACGGTGTGCCGAATGGATAAATATTGGGTTTATCAATGGAAGGACCAGGAAGACGCACCATGGTACCAGTCCCATATGATTGAACGTCAAAACCCTTCTTACTATGACAAGATATGTGTTTAGCTGTCACACTATTACAATATTTAACACTGTTTTACTTTAATACATGGTGTGCTTCCATTGATCTATTCTGATTACTTGCACAAATGACTGCATAACGTGCCATTGTTTATTTTTTATTTATTTTTTTGTTCTATTTGAAAAGAAAAGACTGGGAAAATAAAAGTATCAAAAACAAGCTAATAAGCGGCATTTTGATTCGACAGGAATGTTTTACAATTAAAAAGGAGAAAGCAGAGTTGTAATGGGATCAAGCCAACTATACACAAACTGAATATCCAATTCGATGGTGCTGTACTTTGACTATTATATATAAAGTGTATTTTTATAAAGTAAATGGCTAATGTCGTGGCTGAATGTGCCCAAAGTCACGTTTACCTGCTTTATATTCTCACATGGAATAAACAGACAAGATGATCTTATGGCTGTTAAGTATAAATTACAAAAATAGTAACTCTTATCAAATAAAACCCTGCCATACTACAGAATGCATCGATGTATTGAATTGGATATGATACATTGGATCAATGCTCATTTTATAATCAAATACTTATTTTGATCATGATACTCTTTTGCTAACAGCAAGTGGTAGTCAACTTTACCAGGGCTTATTGTCCATCTTTCATTAACACAAATAACTGAATACAGACTCAATTTAATACATTCTAAGGTTACTATGGCAACTGAAACATATTCTTCATCATTCTATCAATAGATTAGCAAGATAATTAAGAATGGATGATCTTGTTCATATTTGATAAAAAGATTCATCATAAAAATAGACTCAAATCTTTCTCAGATCAGAAACGTGGATGCTGTTTATTCAGACTCAAATAACAAAGGAATTTTTCTATAGATTTAACCTATCAGAAGACACAGAATAAGAAATTATACTTGACTTACAGGGTCTAAATCGAAATCTTATTTCCTCAATGTAATAGGGAATATAAATAAATAACAGTGGCAGTAATAATAACGACAGGAATAATATATATCAGGAACAAGGTTTCATCTGCATTGATATATTGTCACTGTTAGCGTAAGTTTATGCATGAAATCAAGTCTGTTTCAATTGTATATATATAAATATTTATACATACAAAATACCATTATAAAAATACATACAAAACATCGTCTCTATAATGATGATTAAACAATAAAAAAGGTGCGCATGAATTAAACTTTATGATTTGAAGAGATCGGATATTGAATGATTGATTGGCTTGTATCGAATCATTCAACAACGTGCTCATCTTATCTGTTACACTATTTATTGAGTGTATTTTTACATTGATTTATAATTCAACAAGTTTATATAATTAAGGATGATCTACGTTGTTATTCTAATCAAATATATAAATAAAACAGGTTATTTGTAGCGATGAAAGTGATGAATGGAATGGTACGAGATGTTGAGTTAAATTGTACCTTTTGAAATAAGAAATGTATCTTTTTTTGTGTGCGTTATTTACTCTCCGAAAATATTCAACTTCAGACTCTCTTATGTACTTGTTCCCTTTTTTTTTTCATCTTCCATCTTTCTTTTTCTCTTTTCTCTCTCTCTCTCTTTACCCTTAACCTCTTCATCTGTCTATTTTGTATTATAATGAAGTTTGGATCACAATTAAAAGACGCTATTTATCCTGAATGGACCCCCTTTTACCTCGACTATGATGGTTTAAAGAAGAAACTCAGAAAGGCAGAGAAGGAAAGACCTTTTACTGACAAGGATGAAACCGAGTTCGTTGAATTATTGGATAACAATCTTGAAAAGGTAAAAGAAAAAAAAGGGAATGAAGTCGTTTTTTATTATTATTATTATTTATTTATTGACGAGTTGATATAGGTCTTTGCGTTTCATCAAGACAAAATCCAAGAAATCAAGAAGCGTATCGACGACTGGGATGAAAAGATCAATAACTCCCAACTGAACCGTACCGCAGAGGAACTTTCTCAGATTCAAGAAAATATCAACTGGATTGCTGATGATATTAATCGTTTGGCCCGTTATTCGCGACTCAATTATACTGGTTTTTTGAAAATTGTAAAGAAGCACGATAGACACACGGAGTATGTCTTGCGTCCCATGTTTATGGTCAGATTAAATCAGTGCCCCTTCTGGAACCAGGATAATGATATTCTATTAATACGTCTCTCGGAGCTCTTCTCCAAGGTAAGAGATGGCGGAATGACAATGTCATTCAAGCCTGCACAACAGCTCATTCCAACCCAACACCAAGATCAAGAGGGTCGTCGCTTAGTTGTAAAGCGCTACTTTGTACAGACAGAGAATGTTTTGGAATTAAAAACCTATGTACTCCGTCACCTGCCCGTGCTTGTTTACAGAGACAACTCTAAAAAGCAGGACAATATCGATCCTCCTATCTCTTCTATTTATCTCGATGACGTAGAGTTAGACTCATATAATTCAAGAGTAGAGTCTGCAGAGGGTTCTCAGGTTATTCGCTTGCGTTGGTATGGTAGTGCAAACGGAAACGGTAAAATCAGTTTTGAGAGAAGAATTTTGGCTGACGAAAATCGTGGCGAGTTGAAGGACCGTTTCAGCATAAAAGACAAGTATGTGGCAGGTTTCTTGAGCGGTGAATCTACTTTTATCGACAAGTCTGTAAAGAAAATGAGAAGTAGCGGAAGACCAGAGGATGTAATTGCTAAGTATGAGTCTTTGGTAAATGAAGTCCAGGCTACTATCTTGGAACAAAAATTGCAACCAGGTATGATATAATAATAATTGTGTACGTCTCGCTTTTTTCTTTACTGAACAGAAAAACTTTTTTTTTAAACTTAGTGTTACGTACCTATTATAGAAGAACTGCTTTCCAAATTCCTGGTGACAATAGTGTGAGAATGGCTTTAGATACCGACCTTTGCTTTATTCGTGAAGATTCTGGTCTCTTTTCAGACGACTCCACTGTTCGCCGTCCTGATGATGGCTGGCGTCGCCCTGATGTCGACACCAACTTCCCCTTTGCCGGTCTTTCAAATGAAAATGATATCAATAGATATCCATTTGCCACTTTTGAAATCAAGCTAGAGTTGGGACCCAATGAGAAAGAGCCAGAATGGATCGTGGATCTAGAAGAGAGTGGAATTCTTGAAGAGGCTTTTGACTTCTCAAAGTTTGTTCACGGTATTGCCGTCATGTTTGATACACGCGTACCTCTTTTACCCTATTGGTTGGCACAGATCGATAACGATATCCAGGAATTGCCTGTTCTTCCTTCAAACACACCCTCCGTTGCCCAAAAGAGCTCTAAAGGTAAAAGCAAGGCTGCCAGTGAAGTGGAGTCAATCCACCAACAAACGGATTCAAGACCCAGCTACCCACGTGCCAAATCTTCAGCCAATGAGCGTACGTCATTACTGGGTCACCAAGATGGCACAGGCTCCTATTCTGGTATTTTACGTCAATTGCCTCCAATTGAAGAACAATACAAACAAGAGAGCTTACCTTCTCGGATCATTGACAGTATTGGTATCACTTTTGATCGCTTTATTCGTCGTCATGAACCCAAGCCTAAGCATGAAGCCACTAAAAACTCCATCCCTGTTATTTTACCTCCTGGTGTAAAGATCCCAAAGAAGGTTATTACTCCGTTACGTGTGGAACCTAAGGTTTTCTTTGCCAATGAACGTACTTACTTCTCATGGATGTCATTTGGTACTCTCATTTCTACCTTTTCATTGGCTCTATTTAATGCTGGTGATGCAGTTGGTAAGATCAGTGGTGTTGTCTACTGTCTTGTATCCATTTCAACATTGATCTATGGTATGGGACTTTATTATCGTCGCCGTGAGTTGATTCGTCAACGTGCTGCTGGTCCCTATGATGAAATGATGGGACCAACTGCCATCTGTATTGCCTTGGTATTAGCTGTTGGATTAAATGCATACCTGAAATTCACTGTAAAAGCTCCTACTCTTCTCTATCTTTAAACAAACAAAAAAGTCATTACCCTTTATCCTCCAAACATCTCTTTCATTATTAACAAAAAAAAAAAATGTACACAATTTCTCTTTTTTTATTGCTTCTTACTCTCTTTGTTTCACGCTTCTCGTTAGATATATAATATACATAAATAAAATAAATAATTAAAAAATAAGCATGCTATATTAAAGTTATAAATATAATGGCCATTCTCATGAAGTACAAAATACAACGGTATACAGAGTTTTATTTTATCCTTTTTTAGTATTAATTTAGTAGTTGATATTATTTACAGTGCTTTTGAAAGTAATCTTATAGTCTTCCTATAGGCATCTTTAAACGCATAAGTGTGTGGAAAAAGCTGCTTGAATTTATATCCAAAATCACCAAAGCCTTGATCCACTGAAATTCTAAGATACTTCAAGGCTTTTTTCAAGTCCTGATCTATTGATTCACCTCCAACATATATAGTGGCCAACATCAAACTGGAAGCGGCGTGGTTTTGGTCTGATCCCTTAGAAAACCATTCTACAGCAGCCTTGATATCCTTTTCAACACCGTAGCCATATAAATAAAACTTTCCCAATGCAAACTGAGAATACACATTTCCTTGGTCAGCTGCAATTTTAAAATGTCTAAAAGCAGCTTCATTATCGGCATCTTTGCTCTCTTCGGTGTACATCTCACCAAGAAAACAGTTTGCAAATATATCGTTTTGGTTAGCTGCTTTTATAAACCACTCTTCGGCTATCTTTCGATCTTTTTTAACACCTATGCCGCTAAAGTAATAAAATCCTAGTTGAAATTGAGAATCTACATAACCTTGTTCAGCTGCTACCAAGTGGTGTTGAACAGATTTACTATAACTTTTCTGAACACCTTGACCTTTGGAATACATCATTCCAATATTATGGTTGGAAACAATTTCGTTTTGCTCGGCTGCCTTGCTATACCAGTAGAAAGCCTTTTTAAAATTTTTTTCGACACCATAACCTTCGTAGTACATATAACCCATTTGGAACTGTGAGTCCGCATCGCCAGATTCTGCTGATGATGTACAGTATTCAACCGCTCTTTTGTAGTCTTTTTCAACACCTAAACCATTACAGTAGCAATATGCCAACCGATAAATGGCTTTCACATGACCGTTTTTAGCTGCTTTTTCATACCAGTAGACAGCCATTTTGTAATCTCTTTCGACACCGTGACCTTCGTTGTAGAGCTCTCCTAGCTCAAATTGTGAATTTTGATCACCAAAGTTTGCAGATGCTTCGTAATACTGATGCGCCTTCCTGTAGTCATGTTCAGGATTTTCCTCATTCGTATAGATGACAGCAATATTGTAGTTCGCAGCGGAGTGATTACAACATGCCGCTCTCAGATACCATTCTATAGCAGTATTTGTATTTTGACCGACTCCATGGCCAAAATCATAGCAGCATCCCATTTCGTATAGTGCGTTAATGTGATGATACGAAGCTGCCTTCTTAAAGTAGTAGAAAGCATCTTGGTAATTTACTTGTGTGCCAATACCATTTGAATTCATCCAGCCAAGGTTATAGTTCAGAACAGGATTATGCGAGCCTTCATTTGTCTTGTGCCATTCAAATATGCTTTTATAAACAGGTTCCATGTCGATTTGATCACCCTCTATGGACTCCAAAATATATTTGGCATCATCTCCTTCAGAAGAGGATGCATGTTTCAGATAATAAACGGCCTGTGCTTTGTCATTTTTTAGAGGAATGTCAACGCAGTGAATGACACCCAGATAATAACTACTACTAAAGTAGCGACGAGTTGCCTCCCATTTGATTTTGTCTTTGATACCATCATCGTCTGGATATACATCGTTTAATGCTTCATTTCCGGTAATCAATTTAAAGTAGTGGCCTGATTTGAGATAATCGGGATGAACAAGGGGATCACACTGGGGGTCACTCGAGACTTCATTGACACCATAAAAATAGATGAGTCCAAGTTCATACTGATCCTCTTGTGTAAGTTGATCCTCTACCGACTCAAACATTTGGAGCTTTTTCAAAAAATCATACTTTTCAGATGTGTCAACATTTTCATATTTAATGGTTGAAAATGCAATTGCCCTATTCTCTTTATAGATTGTAGTAGCTTTCTTGAAATGATTCCATGCTTCCTTATAGTCGATACTAGTACCTTGACCGTAATAGTACATATACCCCAAGTGGAAATGAACTGAACCCAAAAAACATCCTTCTTGAAAGCGATGACTGTATTCTTCATGATGAACAAGCCGAGACAACAGGTTAAACCAATCGAGATAAAACAAATCGTCAGCAGTTATTTTTTCATCTAGATTATCCAAACGAGCTTGTGCTTCCTGATTTCCTTGCGAGGCAGAGATCACATACCTTCTAACAGCTTTTACTAAATTTTGATCCTCTTCGTATAATCCACCCAAAATAAAATGAGACTGACTACTTCCTTTTTCAGCTGCCTCTTTATAGTAACCAAGTGCCTTTTGAAAATCAGGCTTCACCCCTTTACCAAGATGATAGATAACACCTAAACGATACAAGGCCTCATCATTATCTGCCCTTTTATAGCATATGATTGCCTCATTATAGTCTTGATTGACACCCCAGCCCATTTCATAGAGACGACCTAAGCGGTATAAAGCCAATACATGGGAATGTCGAGTCGCTTTGAAATACCATCCAAATGCCTGCAAATACCAATTATTTGGGTGGGATGTCTTAAGGTCTGAACCAATCTCTTCACAGATGTTACCGATCCTATATTGCAAATCAGGATTTCCTCGTTCAGCCACGTGCTCCCACATTTCAAGGTATTTTTCATATTCCTCAAATTGATTTTCGAGTTTAGACACGCTGGCTTCCCAGGCAGATTTGACTTGGACATTAATGGCAGCTTGAGCTACCTGACTTCCTTGATCTGCAGCGTGGATATAGTACTGATAAGCTTTTGTATAGTCGCACGGCACACCTCTACCCAGGTGATAAAACTGAGCCAATTTGCACAAAGCATCTTCATTTCCTTTCTCTGCTGCCATTTGATATAATCTGATAGATTCATGGTAATCTTGTGCCACACCTTTTCCTTGCTCAAACAAGCCACCCAATTCATAAAATGCATCTGTAAATCTTTTTTCTGATGCCAAACCAAGCCATTTGATACCATCATGAAGAGCATGCTGAGATGGTTCATTGCTTATCCTCAAGATACCCAACTTGTACTGATACACGACACTTCCGGATCGAGCACCTTCTTCTAGCATCTTTCTGATCTGTTCATGGGGGATTAGACTTTCTGGTGTGCTCAAGGTCTGAATGGCTTGCTTGTGACCCATATAAGCGGCTTTTGTGAAAAGACCAAATGCTTTTCGGAAATCACCTGTCGTACTATAGCCTTTTAAATACATACATCCCAGTCTATAGGTAGCATCCATGTTGCCGTTATTAGCGGCCTTTGTGTAATATTCAATTGCTTTATGACGTGATTTGACAATGTCTTTTCCTTCCTCGTACATGACACCGATTCTGTATTGTGCATCAGAGACACCTTTTTCATCTGCCTTTTTGTACCACCGCTTTGCCAAAAAAAAATTGGGCTGAATTCTACATGTGGATAATAAATAGTCGTATGAAGCTGCCTGTTCAAAATGATAGCCTAGATTATATTCCAATGCTTCCACACCCCTTCTGCAGACGAGTTCAAACATGATGGCAATTTTTTCATAATCGATGTAATAGGTGCTAGAGTAACTCATTGGAGTGGAAAATAAATTAATACCATCAGTACAACCCAGGTCTTTGGATTTCTTAAATAAATAATAGGCCTTGATATAATCTTGGCTGACACCTCTTCCATCGAGATACATAATGGCAAGTTTATAGACAGACTTTGGGTCGTTTTGATCAGCTGCATGCTGACAGTATCGAAAAGAGGCGTCAATGTCATAGTAAGTGTTTCCTTCGATGGCAAATTCATCTACCAGTTTGAGCAATGATGCCAGATGTCCGAGATTTCCTGCAATTTTATAGAACGTTAATGCTTGAGAAAAATCACATGGAACACCGTTTCCTGCCTCAAACATTTTGGCTAGTCGATAAATGGCTTCTAAATTCCTCTGCTTAGAAGAGGCAGTAAACCATGCAAGAGCTTCTGGAACATCTTCACGTAATCCTTCTCCATTTACTCGCAATACCCCAAGCTGGCACTGTGCATCACTGTTGTTGCTGTTGTTTGCAGAGAAAGTATACCATCGACTTGCTTCCAAGGCATCCTTTCTCACACCATGGCCTTGATAGTACATATTTCCAAGCTCGACTTGAGCTTTATCACTGTGAATTTTTCCTCCTCTTCTATACCAAATACTTGCACTATGATAATTTTGTTCTGTGCAATCACCCTCTTTGTACATTTTTGCAACAGTCAAAATGGCTTCTTTGGAGCCAGCCTTTGCACCTTTGAGCATCCATCTAAATCCAATGTCTTTGTTTTTGGGAAAAGTCTCTCCATCATAGTATTTCTTTCCAATATTGAACATGGCTTCTCCATCACCAATCACCGCATGTTTGGCTAATCGTTTTAGCTTTTTTAGATCAATTGAAGCACTTGATATATTTTCAATATCCATATGTAGTTTTAAGCACATGTTTTTCTTTGAGTATATGTTTGACGAAGTGGCATGTATATCCTGTTTTTCGAATTCGATTGTTTCTACTGTTCTGGAAGAGGAAAAACGGGGGGGGGGGTTTAAAAAAAAGAATGAGTACTCTAATATGAACTTTCACGGAAAAAAAAAGATAAAAAATACCTTTCATAAGTTTCATGAAATGCATCTAGTTGGCATTGAGCGTCCAAGTCTACTTTCTGAGGTAAGGAGGTCTTGTACCATTCTTGTACCTTTTTATAATCCTGTTGGTTAAATAGACCTTTTTTTAAAAGTTGGGCAAGTGCGATTTTTGCTTTTGCGTTTCGTTGACCAGCAGCAAGAATATACCAATAAAGAGCCCTTGATTCATCTGTGATGAGTCCACCCAGGCCCTTTAGGTATAAATCGGCTAAATTCTTTTGTGCATAACTATTCCCACTTTCGGCAGCCAGGTTGTACCAGTGAACCGCTTTGTGGTAATTCCATTTAATATAATGATGTTTTTGATAGATATTGGCAAGATTGTATTGAGCGCAAGTATTTCCTTTTTCAGCTGCCAATGTGTAGTATTCAATGGCACGGTTTGTAATTTTCCGAATGCCGTATCCATGCTCGTAGAGAAATCCTAATGTCAAGTAGGTAATTTGTTTATCCAGTTTCTTTTGTCGTTCCTGCATTTTACATTCATTTAAAAGACTTTGGAAATAAGAGTGTATTTTTGATAGAACTGGTTCTAGTTGCTTGATTCTGTACTCGTTTAACTCCCGTATGTGATGCTGTTTTTTAAAATCGTCCTCAACATATTCTTCTTCACTGGCATCAATTTGACCACGGCAATGTATATTTTTCTCTGCATAGTAAAGTTCATGAAGACGAACAAGTGCTTGCTCGTATCCTTGGAGAGCGGATTTAAAATACCAATGATAGGCAGCTACTTCATTCTGTTTTGTACCGTGACCAAGAGCATACAGATCCCCTAGTCTGAACTGTGCTTCCATATTTTTTTGCTCCGCTGATAATTTTATCCAGTGAAAGGCATTTTCTGTTGATAGTGAGCGATATTTGGTCTTTCCTAGGTCGAGTTTTGTAAAGGAATCCTCTGGATTTTGTAATTGTTCCTTAACGCTAACTGTATCTACTTTATTATTGTTATTATTGTTATTATTATTATTATTGTTAGAATGTTGAACTTGTCTTCATGTTGACATGTTGAAAGAAATGTGACATTTCGTTTTCTTACATTTCATTCTCCAGTTTTCTCTTACTTTATTAATAATGATAGGAATATGTTAAAAAGGTAGTTAAAAAAGTGTTTTTTGAGTTTTTCGTCATTGTAAAAAGTTTTCTGTTCTGTAATACCAAAAAAGCACCTCTCTTTGAATTTCACCTTTAATTTGTTAGTACATAGTATTGTACCACCGTACGCTCTATTGTGCCTTCACTTTTCTTTATGATGATCGAATGCAGAAAAGAAACATATTTTAAATTAACACAAGGTAAAATCCATGCAAATAGTAAAGAATTCATTTTATTTTACTTTCTTTGTGGACAAAGTATACATTGAAAGGTTTAATATTCTGTATATCGTGAAAAGGTTACACTGACACTACCATTCATAGACATTAGACATCACTTTATTACTATATATAAGTATATCACTTTGTATTTCCTTTATTATGATATTCAAACAAATCATTATTAGAGATGAATTTCTGTATAATTTAACTTTTTTCAAGCTTCTAAACATTCATTTATACTTTAAATTATATCTTAATTATGGTGACGACAAATTGGTCTAAGGTACATTTCAAAAAAGCAATGAAAGATGAAAATGATTTTTTATATAGGTATGACTGGGAGTCCTTTAGACTATAGATATAATAACGTTAGACATATTTATTATGATAAACAAGGTTGAAACTTGTGTGTTGAAGTTTTATGTAAAAGTCTCAATGATCAACCTGACATGATTCAAGAAACGTGTGCTTTGAATAGTAGCATCTTCCTAGATCATATAATTATCTAATCCCTTCTACAGTTAATTTACCAAAAGGTGATATCCAATGACCTTCTCTAAAATCTGAATCTGATTATCTGAAGGTTAGTTACTATGGACAAGAGTGAGATAAGATAGTGTAATATAGTAGATATCAGGTTGGTAAGAAATTAATGTCGAATTCTGATGGTTCAACTTTAAAATGCAATGAAAAATACACTTTGCCAAATAACATAAGAACCCTTTAATCCTATACACTTTTGCTAGTTTATAAATATCTTTGCAAAAAAAAAAAAGAACATTTTCCACTTACGTATAAAGCATAAGTGTGTTCTTTTGATCTGCTCTCTATCAGTAATTTCTTTCACAGAGCAAGTAGTGGAATTTGCTAAAAAAAGAAAAAACAGAAATATGTACTGGAACTCCTTATACAGGTGTTGAAACAACCGAAATGATTTCTAATCTTACCGCGTTATAAATGATAACGCTAGTAATGATGGAAGCTTTGATATTGCTTGAGTACATGGAAATCACTCCTATTGGCGACGCGCAAACATTTATTTGACAAGAGCTTGATTTGTAGTACGAGAATCAAGATAATCTTTAGCGTCACCCTCAATATATTCTTTTCAGTTTTCTTCCATTCATCTCAAAGGGATACTTTGTATCACTTTATAACAATGTTTCCCAAATCCTGTAGCAACATCTAAAGGTGTCGCTTCCTCCTTTGCCTTAACTATGTATCGGTGTTTGGTATGCCTCTGTTTTTTGACACATATCTTTGTAGCTCATTTTAGGATTCCGATATTGATCGGTCCGGACCTGAATAAACAATCACGTGTCCGAAATTAGCCTCTATATGCTGATAGTAATTGATGTATGGATTAGTTCTTTCTTCTAATATATAATATTAAAGTAGGTATCCATACATTGAAAGAAGAAAGGAGAAAAGCAGAAAAGACATTCAGAATTGCTTTTGATGGATGATCAATGATGGATAAGTGGCTAAATCTCCTTTTTTTCTCTTTTTCTTTTTAATTTTATAGTATGGCTGACTCTGCAACGGCCGGTGCTTCTCGTGGTATGTAGTCTATCAAAAAAATAAAAAAATTGACAGTTCACTCATTTCGTTATTGGCTAAATAGGACGTGGTGGTTTTGGACGTGGACGTGGTGGACGTGGTGGCCGCGGACGTGGACGTCGTGGTGAAGAAAAGAACGAATGGGTTCCTGTTACCAAGCTCGGTCGTCTTGTCAAGGCAAACAAGATCAAGTCTATTGAAGAGATCTACTTGTTCTCTCTCCCCATCAAGGAGTACCAGATCATTGATTACTTCCTTCCTAAACTTAAGGATGAGGTTATGAAGATCATGCCTGTCCAGAAGCAGACCACTGCTGGTCAGCGTACTCGTTTCAAGGCCTTTGTTGTCATTGGTGATGAAAACGGTCATGTCGGTTTGGGTGTCAAGTGCTCCAAGGAAGTTGCTACCGCTATCCGTGGTGCCATCATCCTCGCCAAGCTTGCCATCATCCCCGTCCGTCGTGGTTACTGGGGTACCAACCTTGGTGAACCCCATACTGTTCCTTGCAAGGTCACTGGTCGCTGCGGTTCCGTCTTGACCAGATTGATCCCTGCCCCCAGAGGTACTGGTTTGGTTGCCTCCATGGCTGCCAAGAGAGTCCTCCAATTGGCTGGTATTGAAGATTGTTACACTGCCTCCAGTGGTTCTACCCGTACTCTCGGTAACACTGTCAAGGCTCTTTTCGCTGCCATTGGTAACACTTACGCTTTCTTGACTCCTGATCTTTGGGAAGAGACCGAATTCTCTAAGGGTCCTTACCAGGAATACACTGACTTCCTCTCCCAAAAGGCCAGAAAGTAAATTCCTTTTTTTTTAGTCTAACAAAAAAAAATTGAAAATAAATAGCAGTGGTGTTCTTTCGGTTTTTTGGCTTATTTTCAAAAACTGAAACCGTCATTCTTATAAACATAATTACAAAAAAAAAAGTATTCTAAAAGTGTGTATGTGATTTGATTGTTTATGTGTGTGTCTGTGTTTTTATTTTATTTGGTTTTTTTCATTTCAAGATTGTATCTTTAGTATGGAATACCATTGGTTAATTTCTGGAAGTAATCGTACAAGACAGTACGTTGGTTAGCAAATGAATCCTTAATACGGAGCAACATGAAATCAGCAGCTTGTCTATCCGATCTATCGACTTGGAAACGAGTACGCATGCGCTTGATGGTCTCTCCCTTGAAGCAAGGAAGGCCAGACTGCAACATAAGGGTAACCAACTGCATAATCATCTCGGCGTAAGGACGAGTGGCCAAATAGGCCTTGATAACTAACTCTGAGAATTGCTTAAAGGCTTGTTCCTCGGAGCCACCACCCATAACTTGGATCATCTCGGTGGTCAATTTGAAAGGTGAGCTTTCAAAGGTAATTCCACCTGGAGCAATATCAAAGATAAAACCAAAATCTACAAAAAGATAAATAAAAGACGATTAATTGACAAATCTTGAATATACTACTTCCAAGTTTATGACTTACCGATATGGATAATATGTCCATCATCATCCAACATAATGTTACCATTATGTCTATCCTTGAACTGAAGCAAGTAAGAAATGACAGAGTAAGCAGCAACACTCTGGACAAAGTTGATTCTAGCCTGTTGGAACTGAATGGATTCAGGGCCACCGTACTTGGCAACAAAGTAATCGTAGAGACTATTAACTTTTTCACGACCAAGTTGATCACGAGAGATGGAACGAGGGATAACGTCAATTACACCACGACCAGGGGCAGTGGCGACAACACGGTAAGGGAAGACATATAAGTCTAGACCGATGCTTGTAAAGATGTTCTTGAAGACGGCAATCAACTGAAGAGCTAATACATCCTGACGACAATCGTCACCCACTTTGAAGATGGCACCCTGCCACAACTGAACTGAACGCTTATGAATCTCGAGCTCGTCTGCACCACCATTCATCAAGGCCTTGCTCATGGCGTCAGCATCCACTTCTTCCTTTTCAATCATGAAGGAAGCCATGAAGGGAGCCTTGGCGTGACTCTGGAGAGGGCGACCAGAGGTACGGTTGATGTCAACGACATGACCATCAGGGTTACTTGGAAGATAGACACCAACATCTACCTTGATCTTGGCTAATTCCTCATCCAAACGCTTCTTTTGCAATGGCTTCTTCTCGTTCTGGCCATGTTTAATATATTCCTTGAGGTAACCAGAGATGGCAGTGACTTCACCAAAGAATTTGAACTCACGTTCATAAAAGGCGCGATCTTCACCTGTGAAGGATCCAACCATATTGTCAATGATCTTTTCCAAGGTAGGCTTCAATGCATCAGGCTTGACACATTCCTTATCTGCATCGACATAGAAATTGGCCTGCATATTCCAGATAATCTGGTGAGCAAAGAGCTGGGATGTCTTTGCAGCTTCCAAGATGTACTTTTCAATGTAACCCAAATCGTCATAACGTAAAGCCTGGACAATCTGGGGTACGTAGAAGAAGACAGTATCAACAGGATAGTATTCCAAACTACGCATGGCATACTGGAGCAAGAGAGGATGTTTACCATAACTTGGCATAAAGTAATTGGCAGCTGTGATGGCAGGTACGGGTGCCCAGTACTGGAGATACTTGAGATCCAACTTGGCAGTGGGTGCAATACCCTCACCCAAAAGAATAACCAAAGCTTCAGGAACATCAACAACATCCAAGGAGTTATTGGCAATCAAGCGATGAAGCTCGCGATGGACAATAGGTTGTTGAATAAAGCGCTCATGCATTTGAACTGCCAGCTTAGGTGAAATGCTCCAAGCAAAGCGGATCATCTCCTTCCAAGATTCCTAGATTGTATAAAATAAAAATATTTAGTTTCACGAAAAACGTATATTAAAAAAAAAGGGTCCTTACATCAGTCACCATGGACTTCTCGGTATTACCACTAAAGTTGATGGGGATACCAGCTGCATTGGTGTTAAGAGGATTACACCAGACAGAGAGTTTAGATAATTCACTTTCAATAAACAACAACATAAGTTTCTGAGCACTCTTGTGCTGCTTCACAACATCATCCTTTGTTTTATCTATTTGGAGAATTAAAACATATTAGTAGTTATCACGCTGATGTTCCTTTTTTTCTTATTACCCTTCAAGAACATGTAATGGCCTGAGACGATCTTTGGATCAGCACTCTTAATAGTGCTGCAAGTAACCAAATAGCTAAGAGACGGAGAGTCGGCCATGACAGCGTTATAAAACTCGTGCATAAGTTTATGCTCCATCAAGGCCATGCTCTTGCGAGCACCATAGTGCCATTTGGGCGATTGAGCAAACCAATCAAAAGCAGCATCATAGACCAAGGATCTAAACTTGTACTCGGCAAGGGCCTCCAAACGAGCGGATTGAAGAATCTTAAGACCCAAACGCAAGAGTGAGAAGCGGGCATAGCGTGCCAAGGAGTGAGTGCTCATTAAATGGGAGTTCTGGAAAGAATCTTGCAACATGCGAATAAACATATTGACAAGATGCTTACTACGATGACGAATAGTGTAGAAACGACTACTTAAAAACTTGGTCCAGGTGATGTGAGGGGTAAACAAGAATGTGGCAATCTTGTGGTTACTATCACGGATGGCCTTATCTGAAGGAGTATAGGTCATCTTGCTAACAAATGGATGCTTGGCACTATTGATGTAAAGTTTATCGTTTTAGTTGTGTATTTTTTTTTTTTTTTTAAAAAAAAAAAAAAAAAAACTTACTTTAATACAGGGGAGAACAAACCCTTTCTATGGCGTTGAGCCCAATTCCACATAGCCATCATCTCAACCATCAATTTGTTTTCAATTCCGGGTCTTTCAACCAACATCCAGTTCCAGACGGAGGTAGCAATATCCAAAGACTCTGGTGTGAACATGGTAATGGGGATATGAACAAGATAACGAACAATATCGGCATTTACCTTTGGTAAGGAGATGGCATAGCCAGCAGAGCGGTGCATGACACGATAGAGACGTTCAACAGTAACATCCTCCTTCTTCTCGACGACATCATTATAAAGGGTACGAAGAGCTTCAAGAACAAATGGAACCTGATCTGCCAAGCTACTATCCTCTTGGTTACGTAAGGTTAAAAGATATTCAATACCACTGATTTCACCAGAGTAGAATTGTCTGGAACGGAAACCACCAATAAAATTGGATGATTCATCAAGGTGAAGAGAAGGCACCTTTGGTACGAAATCTATATATTACAGAGTTCGAAATGTTAGAAAGTTTATTCTTATATCTATAATACTATTTTTCCTTCTTACCAATAGCTAATTCATTCTTTGAAGTGGATTTACCAATTTCAAGAGCCAAAGCGCGGCCCATATGAGCAACATCAGACATACCACCAGCGGGATATCTGTTGAATTCTGCCAAGTATTCTTGTAACAAACCAGGAACTTCGAGAGGAGCACGTGTGAGAGCAATATGGAGCCACTTGCGAGCACTTTCAAATACCTTGGTACAGAGCTCCTTACGATAAGAATAAGAATCACCCAACTCAATTGTAACATTAACACGTTCGGAAGTAAATTGGAATACAGGAGAGTACTGTTTAAAATGGTAATTAGTAAGATATATAAACATCCCTATTACTGTTATTATTACTTACCTCGTCACGATATTCAGCTTCACAACTGCGCCAAGCAAGTTGAACCAATTCAAGTAACAAAGTAACTAAAGAGGTGTCTGTGAAAACCTGAGGGAAAGAAGACACAATACGATCAACTGTCTTGATAGCCAACTGATGCACCTTCTTGCGCTTATGACAACAAAGCTCAAGTAAAGTAGCAGTCTGAGTACGCAGGTTGACATCGAGGTTTTGATTCATAGCTTTGATAGAGCAGTCCTTTATGAAAGCCTGAGTGACACGTTCAACAATGGTTTCCAAACAGTTACCAAGTGAGCTTGAACTAACACCATCGTTCATAAAGTAACGAAGAATATAAGAACAGTCACCAACACGACTACGCATCATTTCCACATGGTAGACACTCAATGCAAATACAATTTGGGCAAACGAGAAGTTTTTGATATCGTAGGAGAGACTTGGCAAGAAATTGGTGAGTTTCTGTCTCATTGGACCCAAGCCATGATCAGCTGCACTGCTGCTACGCAACACAGAGTTGTGCTCCAAGTCACTTTCAAGGTAAGTGGTGTTGCTTTCAATCACAAGCACAGGTGTCTTTTTTGAAATCAAGAGCATAGCAGGGTGCCATTCACGGATCCACATGGACTCCGTGACAAAGCCAAAGAGAACACAATGAAACCAGAAGTTACGGAACAATGACACAATCTCTTGGCTGGGTTGTAAGTGAGGATTGAATCCTTCATGTTCTAAAAGAGCTCCCAAAACAGGAAGAAGCATGCCCAATTTGGATGCCAAGGGGTATTCGTTTTCTCTCTTGTGCTTTGCCATGGATCGCTGAATGGTATTACCATTTTCAATGAACAGACTCAAAAGATTGTTAAGATAAAGAGGGTAGTAGTCGGGTTTCTCTTCTAAACGCTTAGCGAGACTAAGTTGAGCATCGAGGATCTATTTTTTTTTTTTTAAAAAAAAAAAAAGAAAAACGGTTAAACTGTTAATTTGAAAGTATAAAAAATTGTAAAATGAAATATTTACCGAAGTATTAAGCAGTTTATTTTCACTTTGAAGACCTTCACGACTTAAAGTAGAGAGTAAGCCAACAATATCAGAGAAGACCTCAGGAGGGCTCACCAATGCAAGATCAACCAATTTCATTGTCAAAGAGGCTATGGCAGCAGGTGAAAGCATCTTACGACGAAGAGCCAACATGGAGAATGCTTGAGAGATGATCTATATACATGATTAGTCTATTATATACAACGGAGCCGAATTTGTATATATATATATATACCTGATCATTTTTCAAATAAACTGCAACACCAACAATGGCTGATAAGACATTAGCACACACTTGTTGCTTTTGCTTTTCGTTCAATTGCTCTAATGCAGGAGCACCAGAAATAGCGTTGCCGTTCAAATGATGCTTATCAGAAACTCCATTTTCATCACCAGTGTATCTAGTAATTTCGTTCAAAAGAGCATACACAGTGGAAATGGCAGCTTGAGAGACCTGGGCTTGAGGTTTCGTCTGTAGGTATACATTAAAAAGAAAGTTAAATAAAAAATGAGTCTTGCCGTTATTTAAAATATTTAAATGTATATAATAAGTACCTGGACACACTGTGCAAGACGAATGATGGCAAGCTGCTGTACACTAATGGTTTCCTTCTTCTTTTCAGTTTGAAGTTCAAATACGGGAGAAGGAGTGGCAAGGAAACGACAAACAGTGTTGGTCATGATGGGATTCAAGTGTGTAAAGCTAGTATGTTAATATTAGTATGGTAATGTATAAGGAACTATATATATATATATATATATATATGGCAAAGCATGTACGTACTTGACAGCAAGCAAAATGGCAGAATCTAAAGAAGCAACATGGACCCAAGAATCAGCAATATGAGGAACAGTAAATAAGCACTCGGTAATATGATCCAAAAGTGAGTCGTCAACTTCATGTAAATAGACAGAGCTCAATGCAGCAACATGCTATACCATCAATATATATAAATAGAGCCGTATTAAGAACCTTATTTTCTCCTTTTTTTACTCTCTGTACACTTACCAAACTGGTACCCATAATTTCTTGCATGTAGGCATCAGGAGCCCATTTTCTACCTTCTGAAGTACTCTTCTCTGCAAACTTGCGAATATCCTCATAATAACCAAGAGACATTGCATAGACCTGCTTAAGGCTCTTATTCAACAATACATCCTTTTCTGTCGATTTGTTTGCACGGTGAACATTCTTAGCAGGTTCCTGCATTAGTTGAACCCAAGTGTCTTCAATGTCGCGAGGCAAATACACCTTTGGAAGTTCATCAGAGGTAACGGTGATGGGGCTAACGGTTTGAGCTGTAGGCTCTTCCTGAGCAAGCACTCTAGCCTGGACGTTACGAAATATGATCAACAAATCGTGAATGATGCGATTGGAGCTGAGAGGAATTCCGTCTTCCCAATAGCGAGCCAATACACGACGACTATAGGCTGTGCCCTCAGCATCCTTTAAACAGCTGGTGATGGATATTCTGACCATATCCAAGGTATCGTCGCGAATCAAGGGTTGGGTGTTTTTGCATAGGGCCAATAATTGGTTTGGTCTGTAAAGATATGGTGAAAGTTGAAGTGCTCTGGAAAGACCGGCCAAAGATGGAAGGATGAATGTAACAGTAAATTCAACTATATTTAGATTATTTGTAAGTCTATTCTACTCTTCTGTATATTGATAATAATTTACCATTCTCAGGCATGAGACGAATAATGCATTCTGCGTACTTCCACAAAGTACCAATAATGTTTTCATACTCATCACGACACTTGTCTGCAATTTCCAAAAGACCTGCCACTAAGCTATATGTGATTGCATCGGAAGGTGGAGGACCTTTAAAACATGTCTTAGATTCAAGCCCTCTTCATTACCATAACAACAACAAACTTACCTTGGCTCAAAACAACAGCTTCCCAATTAAAAGCAGGTAAATGGCGCATATAAGATAATAAACGTGGAATCAATTCCAATTGACGTTCCTGCTTTGCATTGACTGCATATTTAACTAAAGCAGCAATTGTTTGTTGACTTCTGCGAGTCTAAAAAAAACTATTAAGGCACACAATTTCTTAATTGATCGGGCTTTATATTATTATTTTTACCATTGAAACTAATCCAGGAGCAGTTTCTTTAGTATGAATATCAGTTCCTTCCACAATAGGAACAGTAGGGCATTTTGCTACTAGACGTTCAATTTCATTGGAGGTAGCTTTTGCTCGGGAATCGGCAAGTACTTCTGCCAATCCCATTAGGATCTTTGAATGTAAGTCGAGATGAAGTCTATTATTATAATTGGAATCAGATGATCTAGGTTAAAAACAAGCACAGTAACTTACCCATTCATTTTGAAATAATAATGAAAAAATAAATATAAATCAATAAATAATAGTTCTTAGATAATAATAGTAATAATGGCAATAATAAAGTTCAAAAGAGTGTAATTTAAATGAAAAGAGAGTAAAAGAAAGTGGAATAGAGTAAAAAAAAAAGACAAGGTAAAAGGGAGATTATTATTTTTATAGAAAACAAAACAAATTGTAACACAACTCATCTAATTCATTCAAAGACATCATCTTTTTTGTCCGCATTCGGTAAGTCCAACGTGTGTATAAACTGCAAAATTTCAAATTAGTATTATATACTCTTTATTTAACACCAAAATACATGTGAAAACTCAAGTTATAATCATCTTCATATTCTCATAATACATTAGCATTGGGTTTTCACCACTGCGAGTAGTAGTTCTCTCTACATCGCCATAGCGTTCACAAAACTCACGATGACTAAGTACCTTGACACTCTTATCACCTGCCTTTGAACCACGGCACACCAACAGATACATGTCCCTTAACAATTCAAAGTTGGTTGGAAAGAAAATATCAAACCAACCGGGCTGAACCATATAGGTAGAGCAAGGCACCATGGTACCTCTATAACGAGTCTGTACTACAGGTGCATCAACACCATCTACAGAGTCTGGTAATTGAGAAAAGTCGGATAGTACAAGACGGTGCTGTGGGAAGTAGTTTTTAAGTGTTTCAAGCAGCATGAATAGTTTCGTAGGGACAAATTCCGCAGAGGTCATATTTGGTGCTAATGGTAACGACTTTAAGAACTTTAACCACAGCTGATTGGATAGAACCGGTGTCTTGTATCTTGTTTGGTCACGAATTGCAAGGTACTTGTTGATCAGTGCGTCGTTACCTACTGGTTCATATACCTCGGTATAGTCACCTTTAGCATCAATGCTTACCAGTGCTTGGTATGGCTTCAGTGTCTCCATCTCGTAACGAATTAAATCATGCGCAAAGTTATCCTAAGCATCCATAATAAATAAAAGAGTCAAATTCACATCTCTGTTGTATACGTATATATTACTTACAATGACTTCCATTCCCAAAAAGAAGCATTGATCAGGGACATGAATATCCCAATCAAATATACTCTTATTTATGATCTTAACACACTTGTGTTGATCCTTCGCCTCTTTTACATCCTGTCTTTGCGATTGTCTTTCAGCCAATTTACCAGATATTTCAATAATATTGTATTGTGTTCGCTTATACACAGCAGGTTCGTATTGTTGGATATAATCAAGAATGTTCATCATCAATGTACCATTACCGGCACCCATTTCGTATATAATCAAATCTTTGTGTGGGAATAGGTTCAACTTGTATTCTGATACCAAGTATTTTGCAATGGCATAGCCATACCAGGGCTATTATCATCATATTAAAAAATGTTTTTATTCGCCAAATAGTAACACAGTCTTACCTTGAAGAGTTCAGTGGGCGTGTGCCATACTTGTCTTGCAACTGCATCAACTTCGTCTGCCTCGTCTTCTATTTCTTTGTACATTTGTCCCAAGACATTCATAAATTCCAAATGATCCCGCATATTGGTAAAGTCAAAATCGGTTTCTGGTGAAAAGATCACAGCCTGTTTTGAAAAGTAACCATAGTTTGGATTGTAGAGTGAATCGTCGATATAGTCACGTACGAGCATTTTTGTGCAGGTTGGGGGTTTCTTATTTTTAGCTGTATCGTAGGCGGTTTTTCTAGGGTAATGACGTCTGGCGATCTCCTCTTGTTCTTCCTCTTGTGAAGGCGAAAAGAATGGTGAGAATAAGCCTGGGTGGGCCTTTGTTTCTTGGCTAGCTTGAGTTGACTTGTAGCTTTTGAATACAATGGGCTTTACATTATGCTGCTTTCTTACCACCGCAAGACAGTTTTTGGTGGTAGAAAGGAAATGTTTCCGCAACATGCTTCTTTGTATTATTAAAGCCTACTGTTTTTTATTAACCCTGTCAGCAGCCGAAGCCATTTTTGAAGTACATACACGTGATTTATAGTTTGTTATTGATTCTGACCAATAGAATTGTTTTTAATGAGATCACCAAATAGATGTCAATCAAGATCTCTTTGGTTTATTTGATTCTAGCTATGCATAATATGAACACTGTTTAGTATTGGCTATAGCTATGATATTATTCATAAATAGTCTGTATAGACCTCAGAGGAACCCTGTATGAGTGGTTTGGAGTTTCGCTAAAGAACCTCTTATAAATATCTACCACTAGGTCCTTGATTGTCACACATGAAATTACTTTGTTCGATGTGATAACTATAAAGACCATGGTTGTAGTTAATAAGAGGTTCTTTAGCGAAACTCCAAACCACTCATACAGGGTTCTCTGTATGTACACGTATTCTTTAAGTCGAAAATAAAAACTTTAAGTTGATTTTTCGCTTTTATTCCATATGTAACCGTGGTTTTGACAAATATCTCTGGAGCTTATCTTTTATCAGCAACCATTACTTCTATATCTGGAGTATTTCCGTTATGGTTTCGATTTCGAATATTAGAGGTTGCGTTTATATTTTCTACTGCGGATACTTTAGCTTAACTACCCATAATAGAAACCAAGTCTACTGTGGAATTATACGGGACTTCTACTTACAAAGATCTCGTACAATCCAATATATAGTCTAATTATTTTTGACTATATATTTACAAAGAAGTGATGTTAGGGTTGTATATTGATGATATTTATGTATACTACGAGTTAAAATAATCTTATTTGTTT
>MU622257.1:287257-317771 GCA_025399235.1 Backusella circina FSU 941
AGATATAAACACTTGTTCCTGATTTTTTAATTCAAACAGTCAGCAGATTTAATAAGAAAAAGTTTTTTTAACAACTAGATGAAACAAGCTGATTGTAGTACAGACATATTTCAATCGCAAGACAAAATCTGTTTTTGTACGCTTAAAGTGATGTAATCGTAGCCTTTACACACTCCTTTCTTGTTCATTCCCCACGTGAGTCTAATAATCTTTTTTTCCTTTTTCCTTTTTTCTCGTATATCCTTTTTCTTCACAAATGACTGGATTCCCCGACGGACAATACTTTCTTATCAAGTCAAAGAGCTGTGGCTCTTGTATGGATGTTTTTATGGGAGAAACTACTGTAAGTAAGCGAAATAAGTGGGGTATTGTAGAGTGTTATATTTACATCTTTAAAAAACAAAACAAAATAGCCAGACTCCAATGTTATTATCTGGCCACAGGTAAAGTAAATAACAAACAAACAACACAAGTTTAACTAAAAATAATAATAATAATAATTTAGAAACCCAGTAACGACCAGGAGAATCAGGTAATGACATGAGACAGAAAGGGTCCATCTCGGGAAAGGGAGATTAGGGTTACCAACACAACACTGTTTCTTTTTTTGTTTTAGCTCTGGCGTTATGACGATGGTTTCTTAACCAACAAAAAGTCAGGTTTAGGTAAGCTCAAGAAGAGGAGGAACTAAACAGCGATAGATTCTTAACTTATTTTTTACGTCTAGTTATGGATATTCGTGGTGGTGATCTTCAAGCTGAAAAGACAATTGTTCAGTATGAGCGTAAAATGACCATGTAAGTTAAAAAAAAACTCCTCCCACGCATATCATCACTAAAGAAATATATTATGTGTTTAATAGGGCACACAACCAAAGATTTGGTTATCGTGATGGTTTTATTTATTGTTTGGCTGATCCTCGTCTTGTCTTGGATATTAAGGGTGGTGGAAAAAAAGATGGGACAAAGATCATCTTATACAAGCGTAAGGACTCTCATAACGATAACCAGAAATGGGACATTATACCTATCGGTGAACCTATTGGTAATATGCTTCCTCCAGCCCGTCAACAACAACCTTCTTATGGTTATTCCCGTCAGGATGCTCATCCACAAGGTTATGGTAATCAGCACAGACCTATCTCTGGTGGTACCATTCCTTATTACCCTCCTCCTGCTGGACATCGTCCTAGTGGTTATGGTCCACCTGATGATGAAAATGCTCGTTATCGTTAAAAACTTGTATATAAATATCGGAGTGTGTACGTCATCCTCTTTTTTTTTTAAAATAGCATGATGATTTATTAGGTTTCTGCTATTCTTGGCAACACATCCCTAATATATTATTAACATAAAAAAAATGACTTTTTCTCTCCCTCTAATATTATCATTTTTTAAAAGTGGATTTTGCATAAACCGTGAGATATTTTTATCGTTTTGACAAACGCGACTTGCTATTTCAACTGCCTGAGAAATATAAAAGTTTTCATGTAAAGTATCTGAAAATGTGAAAAAAGAATACGTTTTTATCCACTTCACCATAGATCATAAAAACATCATTTTTTTGGGGGTAAATGTTCGATATACACTTAATAATCGAGCATTTGTGTAGAGCCAGTCATGTTTTATTTGTTTCATAATGCAGAACATTACATAATCCCAGTTTTAATCTTCATTTAATGCATTCGTGATTTTATCAATGATTCGCGTATCTAATACCTTTCCCAATTGCTATTATCTAATGTATATACATATTCATTATAAAAAGAAGAGGATATGTTACTGTAATGTTCACATGACTACAGTACTTAAAAAAATATGCAAAGTTAATGGAAAGAATATTACTGGAATAAAAAAATTAATATTTTTCACAAATAGGATGATTGTTTGTACAAAAAATAAGGAAACCAAAAAAAAGAAAATTTAATGCATTGTAGCGTATAATGCATTGTTAACATTTATTAAGAGAAGTTAACAAAAGGCTTCACGGACGAAAATGTGCTGATTCAAACTCTGCAACTGTACTGCATTCGTGTTGTTTTCAGTTGCATACTTAATGGTAACGTTGAATATCAACCATGCTTAATTTGAGTGCTTTAGATTAATTGATCTCGTGATTTTATAAAAGGCATTGATAATTCAATAAACAGAGCCATCTACGCTATTTTTTATATCTTACTCAAGAGAACTAATGCAGAGACTGTGTTCTTATTCCTGTTAAGAGGTGGATCAGTGCCTGTGAAGTGATAACTGCACTCGCTGTATTTTTTCTTGGGACCTAAGCATTAACAAAAAATGGATTGCCTTTTATATTACCCAGTAGGTCACTTATTTTAACAACACTAGTCACTTTCAATTGTTTTAATAATGGACTTATTTGCCTTTTTCTTTTTCATATTTGCAAACGTTACCTACTGTTCCTCGCGCTGTAACAATAGGATCAAAATTAAAGAAAAATATCCTTCCCCCCCCCTTCAAACTTACTGACAGATAAATTCTTTCTATTAGATTAATTTACGTAAATTGCTCCGTATCTTCTTTTGCATACAATCATATTTGGTTGTATCATCTCCGCTTAAGTGTGGCGTCAATATCCACATTGGATCTGTGGCTCATATGTGTGTACCAAATCCTTTGTGGCTATTTCCAGCAAATGGGGTTTCACATTCTTCTTAATTTATGAAAATAATAAATCTGATACAAGAAGTAACTGTCAGCTTTTTAAGGATGGACAATAGATAGTGATAGTCGCTTCTTCTTTTTTTTGTATATACGTATAAGCATAAGTTAGAAGATCTAAATATGATCATTTGATCAAATGAATTCTTAAAAAAAACAGAAACTTTTTGGTTCTTACTTTACATCTTGTAATAACAAGATAACAAAAAAGGGGAGGCGGTCTAGTCAATAAAATAAATGCCATCATTACCAGAGTAAGCTGTTGTTTTGTCTAGCGATCGATAATAGATCTATAATTCAAAAGTACAGAACCCATCTTCTCATTAAGCTCTTAGTAAAGAGATATATATTACTCTAATAAATTCTGCAGGCTACTACTGATGCTTCCCAATTCCTTTAAGCGGCCACTGAAAATTAGTTGGCGATGAGAAGCTCGATTTTTTTGTTATTAAAGTCGATTCAATTTTTTCGAAGTCAACTTTCCAGACTATCCTAAAATCTCTCACTAATACTTAAAAAGCGAAAGAGGGAGAAGCATTATGTTCGGTAGTTTAGGCCTCTCGTCTTTTGTTGAGTATTGTAGTGTTTGTTTATTCTTTTTTTTTTTACAGCAAAGTTGGGAGGATTTTCTAGAGGGTACAAGGGGTTTATTCACAAAAAAGAAAACATTTGGTGTTTACTTTGCATTTTTCTTTTGTCCTCACTCCATAGGTCAAGTGTCTTTTTAATTGGGGTTTTATTTTTGAAGTTTAAAGGTGATTATTGACTTGAAAGTGCTTTTGTGTCCTTGGATCAAGTTCAAAATGACTAAGATTAGAAGAACCTTTTAAGAATTCTTAATAAAGGCTTAACACTGATAAAAAGAGATGAGTGGGGTTTACTTCATAAAATCATGCCATTTACCAGTTGTTTGAATGAGAAGTTGAATGACACATTTGTTTGTTTTCAAAAAGAGATTAATACAAAGAAAGTATACGGTGACACAAAATAAGGATTTATTTATTTTTTTGAATCATGAACCTGTTTATGCAGCCAAAAGTCTTTTTTTCTTTAATAAATGTCTTGTTATAATTAATCGTAGATATTTCCTTTTATATTATGTTTTGAATAGATATAATCAGCTTAGAATTCAGTTTATGGACAAGTCTATTTCTTTCTAGTCAAGTTGTAACTATTTTACCATTCGAAGAAAAATGATATGTTAATATCATGAAACATGTTATCACAATGTAGTACTCTTTATTAATATCAACAAGCCTTTTTTTTATTATGCAAAGGAGAGAAGACAAGCGGGAGCTTATTTTGTATCACAAATATATGAAAAAAACCCCTACGTTTTAAAGATGAAAAGAATGTAATGAAAAACGAGTTTTTTTATATAAATAAAAAATGATACTAATGTGATAATATTAATAATTGAATGACCTCAGACGTCAAAATATGATAATACTATAGAGTATGGAAAGTAAACTTGTTTTTTTTTTATTACTTTTCAAATGACGATTGTATGAACTATTTACTTTCTCTCACTTCGTAATAGATAATAGATCATGTTCTTTATTGTTTATTAATGCTTTTACCATGCATTTAATTAAATAACATGGAATAAATAAATAAATATTTTCATGCTAAAAAAAGTCAATTTGTAAAAAGATTTTCGGAAATCCAAATTTGTTACAAACAAAACAATTCGAGTGTTTTTTCATTTTATTTTATTTTAAACATAAAAGATGATAACAGCTTTCTATAAATGGACAAGATTAATCTCTGATTGTTATATCTACATTTCAAAAGATCTCAGTAAGATGTTCTACGAAGGCTAGACACCCTTTAAAAACAAAAGGGTCATCTGCATAACACCCGCCAACAAAAGTACTGATTTCAAACACAGATGATCTCTTTCTCTCACTTTTTATTAAAAAAAAAAACAACATTGCGAGCACGTATGAAGGTGTATAGATGTACTTTTCAAAATTAGAAAGATGTTTTTATATATTATTTAAAGAGGCAAAAAAAAAAAAAATTAGCCTTATCATTACAACACTCGAAAAAGGATTGAGGTAGATCAAGGTACAATTGTATGAGTTTAAAAAAATTCCGCTGATCAAAAATGATCTGTGTGTTCTTTTTAGTACAACAGTGTACAAAATGCAAAGCTTTTCTCATTTCTGAGGAGGCGCAGTTTTGACCAATTACTATCCTCCAAGATATTCTATCCAAATATGTTACTTCCTACTTCGAAGCATAAAAACAGTAATATTCATTTCAGTATGTTCTTGTGTTATTCCAAGTAAAAAATGTTGGTGTACCCGATCCATATTACCTTGAAACACTTGAAAGAAACAAATTCGTTTTCATGCTCCATCGTAATAGCACAAACGAGAAAAATATACACACATTCTTCCATTTAATTTATTGGATTTATTATTATTACTTATAATGAGTCATGATTACAGCCCTCTTTCACCTTATGAATGACAAGGCTTTTTTTTTTTTTTTTTTTTTTTTTTTTTACTTCAAAAAATATAAAAAGTGGAGCATGGTGATACAAGCTTAAATCAAAATAAATATTCCAAGTCAGATCAGATCATGCGCTCCACACTTCAAAAAGAATTTATTTTTGCCAAGAAGAGTAAAGGGCCAAGAATAAATAAACAATGTAAAAATGATATCATTTTTCCCATCCCTTGGTTCTCTTAAAAAAAAAAAGGACAGTTTAATTTAATAATAATTAAAACAAAAGACAAATTTATTTGAACTTTTAAAAATAAAAAAGACAGGCATAACATAAACTATCATAAAGAAAGCTTCTAATAATGAAGCTGTGGAGGGGAGGGGGGAGGGGATTTCGCGTACGGCATAATAAATATATGATAGTACATCCGAAATTAAAAATATAGATAAGTGCTGCGGCACAGAAAAAAAAAAGAAAAAAAAAAAAGAGAGAGAGCAAATAATAAAGGCTCTTTGCAAAGAAGAGGGTGTTCGATAAAGAAGTGAATCTGGGTTCTTTTTAGGGTTTTTTTTTTCTTTTCTTGCGAATGCTGTCAATAAAAATATAGATTCATTTGTTAGTTGTTGCTGTTGTTATTTGAGTTTGTGAGGCATGCCTTTATTAGGCGCCGGCATCTTCAAGATGTTTTTCAATATGTCTGGCTAAAGCGTCACCACGGCTGAACTGAGAACTACAAATGTCGCATACATGAGCTCTTTTGCCTTCGTGTACTGTTGCGACATGTCTATCACGATCGTGTTTTCTATCAAAGGCTTTTTTGCAATGTCCACATGGGAACTCTCGCACTCGCTCTTTATCATGAGTTTTTAAATGGGTGGTTAAATTATATCTTCGTTTGGAGGCATGATCACAGTGGGGGCATTTAAATGGCTTGTTATCTCCAGACGAAGTTCTCTTGGTAGTAGCCTTCTTGTTCTTCTGTTGCTTTTTGGCTGGCTTTGCTGTTACTCTTCTTCTTCGCTTTGTACTTGGGCCAGGCATGTACTCCTCGTTGTCTGAATCTTCTTCGTCAAACAAGGTAGCTTTGCGCTTTTTGGAGCTATTCAAAGCAACTGGCTCAGGTATTTGACGAGTCACCATCTCTTCATCGTTGTCATAATCGCTGGCCTCGCCCTCTTCTTGCTTTTCCTCCTGATCTTCTTCTTGCTTCTCTTCAGCTTCATAGCTACTGCTATCATCATCATACTGAGACTCTTGCTCATACACCATATCTTCACTGGTAGTACTCTCCATATCAGAATCACTAGCGGGCACTGAGAGGGGGGAATCAGTCTCACCGAAAAGTCTAGCGAATTCAGTAGTACTGATAATAGGCTCACTGTGTTCTTTTTCGTTTGTCATGCTTTCATGAGAGGGAAGGGGGGGAAAGAAATCAGAACCGCTGTCATTATAATCAGCTACTACATTTTCAGGCTCCACATCAACTGCGCCACACCAGCTATCACTGTCTTCATCGTCTGTGGTAACACCGCTGTTACTCGAAACCTGGCTTTCTATTTCTTGAGCTGAATTATAAGCGATATTCTTTTCAAATATGCTTTCGGGACTAGCAGGGGGAGTTATCTTGTTCAACTCGGTACTTTTTGATTCTTCAAATGGAAGTTCATCAAATTGGATATCATTGCTTGTCTCTTGGATATCTTCAAATAGCTGCACCTCTCCCATGTCGTTGCTCCATTTCTCAAACATGGTTGGTTGCTCTGGTGGATTCTCAGCGTCCCTAGTCTTGTTGTAATATTCTTGTAATTGCTCAAATGGAGTTGGACTACTGGGAGCTGAATCTTTTTTACTTTGATTAAACTGAGTTTGCATAGTGATAATTGACGAAACGATGGGGTTAAATTGGCTTGAACCCTCACCGTGGGGATTATCATAATCGTTAACGAATGGAATGGGGCTACTGGAGGCTGAAACTCTATTACTTTGGTTAAACTGAGTTTGCATAGAAATAATTGGCGAAAAAATAGGGTCAAATTGGGTTGAACCCTCATCATGAGGACTATCATAATCGTCCATGTATGGTGTTGGAAAAGCCGGTGAGTATTGGCTGAAAAATTCTGAAGAGCTACTGCTGCTTGGTGAAAAATCGAAGCCTTGTTCAGGAATATACGATTTTTCGTTCTCACTAGCATTGTTGGAGAGGCTTTCCATGTGCATTGGAGAAGCATTGTTAGTTGGCATGACGCCATTGCCAGAACGACTTATTAATAAAGGATCGACTGTAATGACCACACGTTTGGTGTGAGGATCGTAGTAAGCGCTGTGGAACATGTTGTTAATTTTTTTTGAAATAAATTGGGTGGCGAAAGAGGCAAGTTAAAGTTGACAACGTTTATTGAAAGAGAAAAAAAATGTAAAGAAAGAGAAAGAGAAAGAAAAAAAAAATTGAAAGCAGGAAAAGGGTCAATATAATTGATTTATGGGGAGCTAGTCCAAATAAGGAAATGCTATTCCTAATTAGGGCGATTTGTAATCTGCAGTGCTTTGCGTTTTAAAAAAACATATTTCTTGGAAATAACTATATAACAATTGAAATATAAAAACTATACGATATATGATGCTTCATATTTCTTATATTATTATAAAATATGGAGTTAAATACCTGTAGATTATATATATATATGTATATTATTATTTTTTGCTAAAAATTTTATTTTTGAACACAAGGCACGGTTGTTCCGCAGTTCGCCAAAATGCGTTAAGTGACTTTGAAAACATTTGTCAACAGGTCAGCGGTTACCATGGCAACCCCCTGTTTTGGCTCACCGACTTGAATAAAAATCGTGGCGGGTGATGAATTAGAGACAAATGTCGCCACGTAACCCTTTCCTTTTTGACTCAACCGGAAGAGTAACCATATTTTTGGAGTTTTATTACCTTCTCCTTTTACTCTGTTCTTCTTCCTTCCCGAGGAGCCGCGCTCAATCTAGCTACTGTTTTTGCTTTGTTACTTTTTCTTTAATTATACCGCATCAATATTTATTTAATTATTTTTATTTATTTAAGAATTCGCTCTTTTTTTTTTCTGGATCAACAAATGTACGAAAATGCTACATTTTACAAGAAAAGCTTATTGTTTTTGTCTTTGTTTGAGTCGCCGTCAAAAAAAAATCAACATACGAAGCCTGCCCTATTTGGTAAAAATCCGGGAAATTCGGGCAATCATTTTTAATATAAGAAAAAATTTTTGGAAAATGAAAGAACCTCTTGGAATGAAATATACTTACAAACCAATCATTCAATTTTAAACACACTCTTTTGATTTACAAAAAAAAAAAAAGAGTTTTTCTTTTTTTGTTAAAATAAGAACAAAAGAAAAAAAAAAACTTAAATTTGTGACACTTAACATACTCAAGCCAATGAGTAATCAGAAAGTTGGATTATTAATGTTAACTCATTTGTCATTGTTTAAAATAACTTTTATTTTTATTATTACTTTATTTTACAATCGTTTTACCGTACCCGAGGCATGACTCATAGGTATTCCATTCTTTGGACTTGATACTCTTTTGTATGGGATTCCTGATCGTCTTTCCATGGTTGGACTCTTTGGTACAGCAATTCGACTCTGTTGCTTGTAACCTAAACTAAGGGGTGAACCTGGGCGTGACGACTGTCTAATGCTGTTTGTGGATGATGCATTGTTTTTCTTTGATGATGATGATGATAATGAAGAAGAGGTAGACTTTTTAGGCGTTGGTGCCTTTTTCGGTGAAGGGATATGCGATGCACGTTGCTTTATGATTGAAGGTTTACGTAAAGAGGATGGAAGCAAAAGAGGCGACGTAGGACGAATGGCAATATCTTTATTCTCTCTCGATTTAGAAGGTGTGGGGATGACGGTATGTTGACTATGACTTGTCGTTGCTGAGTAGCTGCTGAGCCGGCTATGAGATCGTGATGAAGTAGATGAAGCAGATTCAGAAGGGTAGCTTAGAGGCACCATGCCATATTTCGCATAACCAGAAGCATAAATGGTGGAATGTGATGTCAAGCTGTTTTCATCACTACTGAAACTGTCTGATCGACATGGACCTGAAACTATAATAAATGGATGCTTATAAATGCATTGGGACTTTTTTTTTTTTTTTTATAAGAAAATGCTTACTTTCATTTGGACTCCAATCCAATTCGGGAGACTAAAATAAAATAAAAAAAAATACATTTTATTGGTAAACCCATTTTGTCTTGCTTCTTTTTAATATTTATTACTTTTAAGTAATCATGGAAACCATTATCAAAAGACTGAAAAGATTCTCCCTAAAAAAAAAAGTAGGTTAAAACCAACTTTTTTTTTTTTTTTTTTTTTTTTTTTATACAAGACTGTCGTTCTCCCATACCTTTTCTAAAGACCAGAAATCCTCTTTAGAGTCGTCCAGCTCCAACTTTGCAAGATCAGGCAAATCAGTTTCGTCATCCATGTCTGTTGTAAAGTTATTATTGATCAACTCGTCAAGATTGACACTTTCTTCAGAGACAATGGAGTTTGCACAACCCTCTTTTGTTGTTGTTGCTATGGCAATACTTTTTTTTTTTTTTTGAAATATTGAGTTTTTACTGGCGTCAGTTTTTATTTTATTTTATTTTACCAGTTATTATCGGCATCAACCAAGTAGGGTGTTTCAGATGAAGAGGAATGTCTTCTCTCGTCTCGGTAGGTATGCACGTTCAATAGCCAACCCTGCACAGTTCCCGCGTCAGGCTCTTGTTTTTTGCTGGTTTTGTTGTTTCTAAAATTATTGAAAAACCGTAAACGTGGAGAATTAACCATTAATTTAATTTATATAGAGAAAAGTGAATAAGTTAAGAGAATGAGAGTAAAAGAAAGGAAAAGGGAAACAAAGTAAAGAAAAGTAAAAAAAAAAAAAAAAGAAGAAGAACAAGGAGAAGATGATGATAAAAAAGGGGTAAAATAGAGGGTTTCTTGCTTTTTATGAATGTATTTATATATTACAAAATACCAATTGCAAAAGTGCATCAACATGAATCATAAATTGTATTTATACTCTCTTTCCGTTGTTTATTTTATATTCTTTTTGCTATAAATATTATTTTTTATTTATTTTTAATAACATTTACCATTTTTAAAATAGACGAATATATAAACATCTGCACAGATATCAATTACCACTGACTTGACTAAAATAACAATGTTAATGAATATAAGCTCTCTCGTTTGTCAAGTTAATTAAGGAGTTAATTAGTATTATTATTTACTCAGAAAGAGAATAGAATCGGAGTCAATGCTACCGAGAGAGTATCGTTACAAGTAAACAAAGGATGACCTTGTTATCATCATCAATGCTTTTTTTTAAAAAAAACACATTTCTTTGTTTTGGATCCCTTCAAAAAAAGAAATCAATGCTATATTTTCACTTGAAATACAAATTCCGATCTGTGGCTGTTGTTGAGACTGTTTGTTGAGACTATCTTTTTTTTTTTATCAGAAAAAAGCTCAAGAAGCAGAAAAAAAAAAAAAAAAAGACAGCTTAAGGTTTCTTTTGTCCTTGAAATAACTTCTTCTAATATGAACATTTCAGTTCCTATTGGTACAGAGGTTAGCTCTGTTTCCTTTTCCTTCTATGAACCTAGCGAAATTAGAAAGATTTCAGTAAAGCAAATTGTCAACCCTGTACTTTTTGACACTTTGGGACATCCTACAAAAGGCGGTCTTTACGATCCTGCTTTAGGTCCTTACCAAAAGACCCAAATGTAAATTAGCAACAACGGCAAAAAGAAGAAGAGAAAGACAGAGAAACTGACTTGTTTTTTTTTTTTTTTTTGCTATGTCTAGTTGTTCTACTTGTTCTCAAGACCACTATAACTGTCCCGGTCACTATGGTCACATTGAAATCCCTATTCCTGCCTATAATCCTATGTTTTTCGACAATTTGTATGCTATTATGCGAGCAAAGTGTATGTCTTGTCATCATTTCCGTATCTCAAGACCTCAGGTAATAATAATAGAGTGTAATGCATGGAGAGGAGAGGGTATTTACTTTTTTTTTAAAAAAAAAATAATAGATGAAGAAAGTGACAGCTCAGTTAAAATTATTACAACATGGTATGATTAATGAGGCACAAGCCTTGGATGAAGTGCTTCTTATCAGCAAGAAAAAGGAAAAGAAAGCATCCAATGAAGATGAGACTATGGAAGACAGAGTCGAGGAAGCCAGTCAGGCCTATTCCGATGCCAACGAATATATTGATTACCTTGATAAATATGTAAAGGAGGCTTTGGCCAATACTGAGGCCCGTCGATATGCAGCAAACAACTACAAAGTGACTGTCATCAACGATGTTCGCAAGACTGTCATGACTGAGTTTATGAAGATGTGTATTCACCAAAAGCGTTGTCTTAATTGTGAGACTTACTCTCCTCCTATGCGTCGTGATGGTGCAGCCAAGCTTTTCCAGATGCCCTTGACCAGAAAGGAAAAGGCTTTTATGGAGCGTAAAAAGAGCATGATTGGTGATGATGAGACACCCAAGGATGTGGATAAGCATGGTCAGCGTTTTATCACCCCTTATGAAGTGCGTAAACATGTTCAGTCCTTGTTTGAAAAGGAGGGTGAAGTGACCACACTTCTTTATGGTGCTCGCGATCCTCGCATTCCTTCTTTTATTAAAAAGGCAACTTATCACATGTTCTTTATTGAAACATTGGCTGTTGCTCCTACTCGCTTCCGTCCTCCTTCCGTGATGGGTGACAAGATTTTCGAGTCTCCCCAGAATGAGCTTTTGACAGCTATCCTCAAGGGCAGTCACTTGGTCCGTGATTTCTCGGATGATCTTCAAATCGCCTCAGAGGAAGAACCCGTGGACAAGAACAAGGTATCTCGCCTTCGTAATATGTTTGTTGACAGCATCATCAATCTTCAGCATGCCGTCAATTCATTTATCGATTCTACAAAGAACCCTACTACCGTCTCTCAGGGTTCAACTTTACCTCCTGGTATTCGTCAGGCATTGGAAAAGAAGGAAGGTCTGTTTAGAAAGCACATGATGGGTAAGCGTGTCAATTATGCTGCTCGTTCCGTCATTTCCCCAGATCCATTTATCGAGACCTCCGAGATTGGTATTCCTCCTGTGTTTGCCACTAAATTAACCTATCCTGAACCCGTTACACCCCACAATATTAAGGAGATGAGACAGGCTGTGATTAATGGTCCTTCAAAATGGCCTGGTGCTACCCACGTCCAAAACGAAGATCAATCCATTGATGTCCTCGCCGATCTTAGCATTGAATCCCGTATTGCTCTTGCCAACTCGCTCTTGGCTCCCCAGAGTAGCCACAATGCTCAGACGGGTAACAACCCTTATCCTACTCGTACTCAGACCATCAACAAGAAGGTATTCCGTCATCTTCGTAACGGTGATATGCTTCTTTTGAATCGTCAGCCCACACTTCACAAGCCCTCCATTATGGCCCACAAGGCCCGTATCCTTCCCGGTGAAAAGACCATTCGTATGCATTATGCAAATTGTAACACCTACAATGCCGATTTCGATGGTGATGAGATGAATATCCATTTCCCTCAAAATGAAATTGCCCGTGCAGAGGCTGCCTTTATTGCCAATACCGATAACCAATACCTTGTACCCACTAGTGGTGATCCCCTTCGTGGTTTGATCCAGGATAATGTCGATGCCGGTGTATGGGTCACCAACCGTGACACTTTCTTTACAAAGGACGAGTACCACCAGCTCCTCTATGGTACCTTGCGTCCCGAGATTGACCGCACCGGTGGTGGTAAGATCCAACTTTTGCCTCCTGCCATCTTCAAGCCCAAGCCCCTTTGGACCGGTAAGCAGGTTGTCTCCACCATCCTCATGAACTTGACCTGGGGTAAGGCTCAGTTGAACATGACCTCCAAGAGTAAGGTGCCTGCCAAGTTCTGGGGTCCTCATGCCACAGAAGAAGACAAGGTGCTTGTAGTAGACGGTTACTTGATCCACGGTATCTTGGATAAGGCTCAGTTTGGTGCCACTGCCTATGGTTTGGTGCACTCTGTTTATGAAATTTACGGTGCCGAATCTGCCGGTATGCTTTTGAGTATTCTCAGTCGTCTGTTCATCAAGTTTATCCAGCATCATGGTTTCACCTGTCGTATGGACGATTTGATCTTGACAGATGAGGGTAACAAGTGGCGTCGTGATCTGTTGGACAACAGCACCGGTTTGGGTGACGAAGCCCATTTGGAGTTCTTGGGTCTTGCCGAATCTGCAAAGAATGCAAACAAGGAAGTCCTTGCCAAAGAGTTCCGTGTGCGTATGAACGAAGTCATTCGTGACGATAACAAGTTGGCCGGTTTGGATAATGCCATGAAGGCCAAGGTCAACAAATTGACCTCTTCCATCACCCAGACCTGTCTTCCCAACGGTCTTGTACGTCCCTTCCCTAAGAATGACATGCAAATGATGACTGTCTCTGGTGCAAAGGGTTCCAACGTCAATGCCACCCAGATTTCTTGTCTTTTGGGTCAGCAGGAGTTAGAAGGTCGTCGTGTGCCTCTCATGGTCTCTGGTCGTTCCCTGCCCTCCTTCCGTCCCTTTGATACCAGCGCACGTGCTGGTGGTTTTGTCACTGGTCGTTTCTTGACTGGTATCCGTCCCCAAGAGTACTATTTCCATTGTATGGCTGGTCGTGAAGGTTTGATTGATACTGCTGTCAAGACCTCCCGTTCCGGTTATCTCCAGCGTTGTTTGATCAAGCATCTTGAAGGTCTCCGTGTCCACTATGATCACACCGTCCGTGACTCTGATGGTTCCGTTCTCCAATTCCACTATGGTGAAGATTCCTTGGATGTCATCAAGGCCAAATACCTCAACCAATTCAGTTTCTCTGCTCACAACTTTGAAGCCCTCTCACAAAAATACCAGCCCAAGGCTGCATTGGAGGCATTGGAGACCAAGCAGGGTGAGGAGTATGCCAAGAAGGCGCTCAAGAAGCCCAACAAGTATGATCCTGCTCTTTCTGTATATAACCCCGGTACACATCTTGGCGTTGTATCTGAGCGCTTCTCCTTGGCCATGAAGGACTATGTGGACACCAACCCCGATGGCATGCCATTCAACAAGGACGGCACCGTCTCCAAGAACAATGCTCGTTATGCCAGTCTCTCCAAGAATAAATTCAAGGCACTCATGCACCTCAAATACCTTCACAGTCTGGTCGATGCTGGTGAATCTGTTGGTCTCTTGGCCGCCCAATCTGTGGGTGAACCCTCTACCCAGATGACCCTCAACACCTTCCATTTTGCCGGTTATGGTGCTGCCAACGTCACATTGGGTATCCCCCGTCTTCGTGAAATCATTATGACTGCTGCTCGCAAGCTCAAGACCCCCACCATGCTGCTCCCACTCCGCGCTGAGGTCAATGCCAAGAAGTCCAGCCAGTTCTGTAAGGCCGCCTCTCGCCTGACCTTGGCCCAATTGATTGATAACGTCAGTGTCACCGAAAAAGTCAGCACCAAGAGCGCAAAGAACAGCCACAAGCGTTCCAAGACCTACTCTATCCGACTCAACCTCTTTGACGAAGATGACTATGGAGAGGAATACCGTGTCACACCTCAACGTGTCAAGGAAGTGCTCGGTACCTCCTTTATCCACGATCTTGAGGAGTTGATCCGCAAGGACATCAAGGGTGCCAAGAAGGGCGCACCTGAAGACATTAGCAAGGCACACAAGATGGGCGACGGCGCATCAGCTGATATCGACGACAACATTGGTGATGCCGCACAAAACGATTATGTATCAGATAACGATCAGGATGATGCCAAGACGGCAAGCACCGCCAACAAGAACAAGGAGCGTGCCACCTATGATGAGTCTGACGATGAGGATATTGAGATGCTGCAAGAAAGCGATGATGAAGACGTATCCAATGAGCAAGGCAGCGACGATGAGGAGGAGGAAACACCCAAGCGACGCAGCAAGGTGTCTTCCAACGGCGAAATCGAATCAAAGGCTGTCGAGTCCAGCCGATACACATCCCGATTTGTCTTTGATGAGGACAAGGGTGCTTTCTGTGAGATTGATATGGAATTCCCATCCAACACAAAGAAGATTTTGATGGTCAGTTTGATTGAGAAGTGTGCTGATAGTGTCGTTGTTCATGAAGTCAAGGGTATTTCAAGATGCTTTGAATACATTAATCCTACCGAGAATGATACTTCTGTAAGTAATATATATATATATAGGTTTGGAAAAAAAAATACTCATCTCCTTTTGTATGTAGAAACGTCTCCAAACTGAAGGTGTCAACTTGAGAGGCATGTGGGCATACAGTGATTTAATTGATGTGAATGAAATCGATACCAACGATATTTATGCCATTCTCCAAACCTATGGTGTGGAAGCTGCCAGAAATTCCATTATCAAGGAAATTGCCAGTGTGTTTGGTGTCTACGGTATCAAGGTGGATCGTCGTCACTTGACATTGATTGCAGATTATATGACCTTTGAAGGTGGCTTCAAGCCATTCTCTCGTATTGGTATTGGTTCCAATGTTGCACCCTTCTTAAAGATGAGTTTCGAGTCTACCTGTAAATTCTTAACAGAGGCTACACTGTAAGTTATTATTATTTTAAAAGAAAAAAGATAGAATTGATGTATGAACTAAACCTTTTATATATATATATATAGTCATGGTGATTACGATACATTAGATTCACCTTCATCACGTATTGTTGTTGGCCGTGTTGTTGAAGGAGGAACTGGTTCATTCGATGTCCTCCAACCTCTCTCTACCGAAGCTTAATAAATTTATTTCATTGTTCATTTTATATTACAAAATATATTAGATTATTATTATAAAAAAAAAGCAAAATGCATATATAATACATATATTTCATCCACTTTAATTCTGTTATTATTTACTTTTGTTGAGGATACACAAATCATAAGGTTTAGCCATGAAAATATAGCAAAATTGTTATTTTGAATTTCTCACGTCGATACATCCAGTGTTGTCAAATTTGATTCGTTGTATACTTTTTTTTTATTTTTATTATAATATCAATGAAATACTGTATTTCTTAAAGCCATTACAAAAAAACTTGTACAAATAAATAGGAGAGGAATATGAACATATTGATTTCAATTGTATAAAACAGAGGTTGAAAATAGAATCTATATTATAAATCATCTATTTTTTGTTTCCGATCATTGTTGATTTTCGTTATTTGCAACGCAAAAAAGTTTATAAATTGGATCGTGGGAAAGATTGATAATAAAAAAATAAATAAGGAAGAATGATTTTCTGGTTTTTACTAATACTTTTCTTTTTCTTCTTCTTCATTTATAAAACAAAATAACCATGCTTGCTGCTACTTCTCGTTTTACTCCTCGCACTGTAAGTTGCCTTTCTCTTTTTGTCTTTAGCATTTGATTTAATTTCTATTTTCGATAGCTCACCATCCGCACCTTTGCTTCTGTTGCCAAAAGCCCTCGTGTAAAGTCTTTTTTTTTTATTATTATTTATTTTCTTGAAATTAACATGCAAAAACATGTTAGGATGTTGTCATTGCAAGTGCAGTTAGAACTCCTGTCGGTTGTTTCAACGGTGCCCTAAAGTCATTACCTGCTACTCAACTTGGTGCTATTGCCGCTAGAGCCGCTATTGATAAAGCTGGTAAAAAAGAGTGATATAAGATGAAGAATACAAAAAGCTTACCTATGTTTTGTTTCTCAAGGTATTCAGCCCAAAGATGTAGAAGAAGCTTATATTGGTAACGTCCTTCAAGCTAACTTGGGTCAATCCCCTGCCCGTCAAGCCATTTTGGGTGCTGGATGTCCTGAAACCACCGAAGCTACCACTATCAATAAGGTCTGTGCTTCCGGTATGAAGGCTGTCATGTTGGCTGCTCAAAATATCAAGACTGGTGATCGCAATGTCATGGTTGCTGGTGGTATGGAAAGCATGTCCAATGCCCCGTAAGTACAAATACATGTTGGCACATGAAAATGACAAAAAAAATTAATTAAAATCCCGATTTAGTTATTACGCTCAACGTGGAAATGTCTATGGTCATCAACAACTCAACGATGCTATTATTAAGGATGGCCTTTGGGATGCTTACAACAACATCCACATGGTAAGTAATGACAAGTTAACCCCCCCCCCAAGAAGTGATGATGTGGTTTATTCATTCCTATGTATAGGGTAGTTGTGCTGAAAACACTGCTGCCAACTATAATATCACAAGAGAAGACCAGGATTCTCATGCTATTGAATCCTATAAGCGTGCTGCCAAGGCTTGGGAGGTAATTTGATATATATATATATATATATATATATATAAGAGAGAGAAGGGTGTAAATTATGAATACATTTTAAAATTTTTATTATTGTTTATTTAGAGTGGTGTCTTTGATGAAGAAATTGCACCCGTCACATTAAAGACCAAAAAGGGTGACAAGGTCATCAAGGTAGATGAAGAATTCACCAATGTCAAGTTTGAAAAGGTGCCTTCTCTTCGTCCCGTTTTCAAGAAGGACGGTACCGTCACCGCTGCCAATGCCAGTACCTTGAATGATGGTGCCTCTGCTTTGGTCTTGATGTCTCGTGAAAAGGCTGAGGAATTGGGTGTTAAGCCTTTGGCTCGCATCATCTCCTATGCTGATGCTGCCACTGCTCCCATTGATTTCACCATTGCTCCTTCAAAGGCCCTTCCTATTGCCCTTGAGAAGGCTGGTTTGACTTATGATGATATTAGCAAGTATGAATTGAATGAAGCTTTCAGTGTGGTTGCTCGCGTTAATGAGAAGGTAAATATAACTTGAGTGCAAATGAGCCTATCTTTTCTAATATGCTGTTTCTATATGCGAAATAGCTTATGAACTTGGATCCTAGCAAGGTAAATGTTGCTGGTGGTGCTGTTGCTCTTGGTCATCCTATTGGGTAAGTTTATTCAAAATTTAAAAAGGTAAAGAAAGAGAAAAGGTATTAATATGATGTCATTCTAGTTCATCTGGTTCTCGTATCATTGTCACCTTGACTCACCTTTTGAAGTCTGGTGAATATGGTGCTGCTGCTGTCTGTAACGGTGGTGGAGCTGCCTCTGCCATTGTTATCCAGAGAGAATAAATAAACCCATTTTATATATATATATGTACACGTTAACAAAATAAAAAAATAAAAAACATATCTATGTTTATAGCATCTTATATAATACAACGGAAATGATTATTGAATCATGCAGTTTTTACTATTACGATGGGATGTTATTTTATCAGTTGCTGATTTCCTTCTTCCTTGCTCCCAATTACATTGTGCTTCTAACCCTATTTTCATATGAAAACAAGCATATGCATGTGCCTAGCATAGATTTGTTATTTAATACTTTTGTTAATATATAAATATATTGTGTTAACCGCCTTACCACTTGCCATGCTTCTGCCACTTCAGGTAAGAACTCTTTACCCAATCTGGTTTTTATCGCCTGTAGTATGGCTGGGCCAATCAGATCCAAATGATGCGGTTGAACAGAATAGAAAAAGTGACGTGCACCCAATTCTCGGAATTTGAACAGTAACCATTCACTCGTCTCCTCATTATCACCTGAAGGTTCTTGCACTACTGACGTGATCAATTCGCAGAAATCATTTGTTTGACATTGCTTTCGCTTCTCTGCATTGATCTCGCGAATGGTAGTTTTTTTATCCGAGTCGCTCTGGAGCGAGGACGGCGAAGATATGCGGCAGAGCTGAGCACCTGTCACACTCGGCATACGTGCAATAAATGACACCATTCCCGCGAGAGCTCTCGCTTGCTGGAAGATATTTGGAAATAACTCTCTCAGAGAATTGTCTAGTTCAAAAAGAGCATCATAAAAGGCCAAACCAAAGGCATGTGTAGGTGAAACGTTGGGGTCGTCGTCAGGAAGTCTAATCTCGGAAAGGCGCTCCCATGTATAACGTACAATGTCAATTTGTGCGGTAGACGGTGGAATATTTTGTAGTGTGGGTTCAGTCTGTAGTACTTTTTCTGAAGCAGTGGTGCTTATTGAATGATATTTATCTGCGGGTATCATGATTTATGCTAAAAGATAAAAACAAAAAGAAAAACAGAAAAAATAGCTTATTAATAAAATAACTACGGTTTTATCGCCAGATCGATTCACTTCACACCCAACCATCTTGGGAGCAGCTTGGAACAAACATCATGTTTTTGGATTCCCGATCAATGCAACCCTTTTCATTGACTCTTTTTAATAATATTACAAATTAATAATACCTCTAATGATACATAAAGGGTATAGTAGAGCCATGTGGAACAAAGATATGTCTTTCAATACTTTATGATGAGAATATAATTATATATTATTAAAGAGAAGATCATTCTTCTTTTCTATTTAACATTGCATTAATAATAAACAGTAATACTACCACGAGTTGATCATTTACAGTCACTCCAGATTAATTGGAACATATTGAAAAAATAGAAAATAAATTGGAGAAGTCAAACCCTACCTAAAAATGAAGGCAACTACCAAAAACAGGAAATATTTGACTTTGGACAACGGATAAAAGAAGGCCCGAAATAAAAGAGTATTTTTTACTGCCAAATTCTCAAGAATCGGTAATAACTACCAAAAATGTGACCATAGTGTCCATGATGGCTACCATAAGAGGAAACTGGTTGCATAGAGTTAGAGATAAGATCTCGATTAATAACACTCTTTTTTCTGGCTTTTCGATTAATGCTTATGATTTTTAGATGTTCGTAACATCCAATCACGCTTAACCAAATGGATCACCTCGGCAGCTTTTGTTCTATTTCCATATGATTTATCTGTTTATCCTCTCTCCTTTAAGGATGGTTTTTCTGATGCAATAGCAGAAACGCCTGAACTTGTTCAAGGCACATCCGCTTTGTTTTGTTTTTTACAGATCTGTCTTACTGCCTATCGTGTCTAATATACAAATACGACTTCAATGATATATAAATAAAAAGATAGCTGATAAAACACACCCCATTTTTGTAGGTAATTAAAAAAAGCTGAAGTATCTTTTGATTTTTATGCAGAGGTAATCTTTCTGACTGCTTTTTTAAGCCACAAGTTTGATTTTACCAACTGAATTTTCAAATAAAAAAAAAAAACAGCTTTTTGACATATTTTCTTTTCTATATTAAAAAAATGTCTGAACAAAACACCAAAAGTACGAAAAAGTCCTCCGACGATGCTCATGCCAAGTTGACTATTTTCATCAGAGGTCTTCCATTTGAAGCCACCGACAAAGATCTCGAAGATTTCTTTGGTGAAATTGGACCTGTTCGAAAATGCTTTGTTGTCGTTGATCGATCTTCGGAAAAGAAACTAAATAAAGGCTTCGGTTATGTACACTATGCACTTGAAGAGGATGCTCAAACAGCCTTGACAAAGTTAAAGAATGTCCCCTTTATGGGTAAAAAGTTAAGGTTGGAATTGGCTAAACGTAAATCCGAGACGGCTACAGTAAAGGACAAGAAAGAGGAGAAGAAAGAGGAGGTGGTTGTTGAAAAGAAACAGTCAGAACCTTTGAATTTCGATGTCAATGCTCGTTTAATTGTTCGCAACTTGCCCTTTGTATATAGAGAACACGATTTGAGGAAATTGTTTGAAAAATATGGTACTGTTCATGATGTGAAACTTCCTCGTAAGTATGAAGGCGGACCTCTTCGTGGCTTTGCTTTTATTCAATTCGAAACGGTGGAACAAGGTCAAGCTGTAAGTGTTATTTCTTTTTTTTATATAATGTATTCAGCAATGGGTTGATTCGATTTTTTTTTTTAAAAAAAAAAATAGGCTATGAATGCATTAAATGCTTCCGAGCATCATAAAAGAACAATCGCTGTTGATTGGTCTATTCCACAGACTCAATTCCGTGAAATCGAGGAAAGCGAAAAGAAGGCTGCTGGTGAACAAGAAGAAGAGGATGATGATGAAGAATCAAGTGATGAAGATACTGAAATGAAGGAGGCCAGTGATGATGATAGTGAAGAGGAAGAGGATAGCGATGAGGATAGTGAAAGTGATGATGATGAAGAAAAAGATAGTGAAGACGAAGAGGATGATGAAAGTGTCGATGAACAAGACGAAGAAGCTGTTAAAAAGGCAAAAGAGGCTAAAAAGACGGGACCCACTGCTGCCGACGGTACTACACTCTTTGTTCGTAACTTATTATTTGAATCTACCGAGAATGATTTGTATGGATTGTAAGTTGACTTATTTGGGAAAAGTGATACCACATGACGAAGAAAAAAACAAAAACACATTACTAAATATTGTATATTTGTTTATTAGATTTAAACAGTGGGGAGCTGTCCTTTACGCTAAAATCACCAGAGATCCAGTTACCAAACTTTCACGTGGTACAGGTTTTGTATGCATGCGTAAAAAAGAAGATGCCCAAAAGTGCTTGGAAGAAGCAAATGCCCTTCGTCTACTCTCACAAAAGGAAGAAGCAACCGATGGAGATGCCATGAATCAGTTACTCTCTAAGCGTGAAAAGAAGAAGAAGGGACAAGTGTTTCAAAGTGTCATCACTCCTGAAACAACATCTGGTGAAGGACGAAAGTTTACACTTAATGGCCGCGTACTGGATGTTACACTTGCAGTGGATCGCAACCAGGCAAATCAAATTAAGCAAGATAATCTGACACAAAAGAGAAAGGAGGATAAACGTAATCTTTACTTGATGAGAGAAGGTGTTATTTTTGCTGACTCTCCTGCCGCTGAAACCATGTCACCTTCCGAATTACAGAAGAGACTCATGTCATTCTCTGAAAGAAAGAAACTTGTCAGTAACAACCCATCCTTTTATATATCAAAGACCCGTCTTTCTATCCGTAATTTACCAATCAAGGTCGATGAAACAGAACTCAAAACCTTAGGTCATTCTTGTATTCAAAAGTTCAAGAATCAGGTCAAGGGTGATTTACGATCCGATCTCACAAAGGAAGAAAAGGAAGAGGGCTGGCACTTGCGTCCTAAAGTAAAACAAGCTAAAATCATTAGAAGCAAGGATAGAATCGATTCCGCCACCCAGAAATTACGTTCAAAGGGTTATGGTTTCTTGGAATTTACAACTCATGCTCACGCATTGGCTGCTTTGAGATACCTGAATAACAATCCTGATGTTTTTGACGATAAACGCCTCATTGTTGAGTTCTCTTTGGAAAACAAAGATGTGATTGATAGAAGAAATAAAATGGATGAGAATCGTGGTGTGAAACGTCCTGCTAATAATAGAGATCAAGATTGGGACTCAAATAAGAAATTTAAGAGCGATGATCGTGCTGGATCGAGCAGAGAAACTGGCAACAATAGTAGTAATGGCAATTCTCGAGGTGGGTTCAGTCGTGGAGGAGGTCGAGACGGAAACCGTGGTGGTCACCGTGGAGATAGCCGAGGTGGATTCAGTCGTGGAGGAGGTCGAGACGAAAACCGTGGTGGCCACCGTGGAGATAGCCGAGGTGGATTCAGTCGTGGTGGTGGTCGTGGTGGAAGTCGTGGTGGTCATCGCGGGGATAGTCGAGGCGGATTTGGTCGTGGCGGAAGCCGTGGTGGAAGAGGAGGAGGACGTGGTGGAAACCGCGGAGGACGTGGACGTAATTAGAACAAGTACTGATTATATATATACAAATACAAATAGTAAAATAAAAAGCCATATAGAAGTACAAATAGCCTATTTTGCCATAGTTGCTAACTGTGGGCGCAGTTTGACAACAATTTTTTATATATTTTTTTCGATTGACTTGTAATAATTTAACCCTCTTCTTTTCTCTTTATTTTATTTTCTTGCTCTTTGCTTGTTTCTTACACTTTTATTCCTTGTTTAACGTATAATAAAGAAAAGAGATATACAAGAGAGAAAGAGACAAAATAATATAACAAAAATGCCTGGTCTAAGTACCGACCAGTTAGTTAGAGAGATGCGACAGTTAAAATACGATGTTGAAAGCAAAGACATTGACTTAGGGAATTGCATGGAGCATCGTAAACTACATTCACTCGAACGGCAGTATGAAATTAGGTAGACTGAAAGCAAGCTAACAAATATATAAACAGTCAATAAGATAAACCTTGTTTATATATATATATATATAGACTACCAGAAGACTATCGAATCTATCTAACCGAAATAGGCAATGGTATGAATAAAGGACCATGTCGAGAAGGGATCTTGGCATTTGGAAAGAGCCCTGAAAACTATCCATTGTATTATTCGCTGCCAATATTATCAGAGGCATTTCCATTTTCCAACAGAGAGGAAGGTTTAGAGCCTAGTTCAAGCCGAATAGGCGGTTACCTGACTTTGGGGACAACAAAAGGCTCAAATGAGCATTTTTGGATTCTAATTTGCGAAGGGCAGTGTCGAGGTGAGATTTGGATAGCCTCTTGGCAAGGTGACTTCTATCCTTGTACGCCTCGAATGAGGTTTAGTGAATGGTTATTTGATTGGTTATCTGATGGCTTCAAAATTGACGATACTCTTTCAAGTTGTGAGTGCTATCCACAAACAGATGTTTTAGAGCCGCCTTCTGAGTTCACCAGTACGTTTAGACGGCTTTGGGATAGAAGAGGAGCATTTGATTCGTTATCCAGGTTCATGTCTTCGTCACTAGATGACTCATATGAGCTTTATACTCATTCAACCTACAGTGATGATGATATTCCATCTGTACATTAAATATTTTATTTTGTTTATACTCGTTCTTATGTTATCAAGCGTGTCTTTGCATTTTCGTTTTGTTATTGAATCTTTTTGTTTTTTTTTAGCAATAAATCATTATTTTTTTTTTTTTGCTTATTTTTATTGATTTAGTTGTTTGTTTTGAATACTTGATAATGTGTTTCTGGTTATATATATATTGTTGCCTAATTTTTCAATTAAAATACAATTGTCACGTTCATATTTTTTTGACAACATGTTTATTCGTTACTAGCTTAGGCGCCTCCTATGCATGATCCTTTGATTGTCTTATAAGGAGGATAGTGTTAATATTTTCATAAGTGCGCGAAGTAAAGTAAATATCTACATTATATATTGGATGTTTTCAGCTGTGAGTTATTAAGCGCCATATTGAATATTTTTGTTTTAAGAAATATATTCAGATAAATCAAAAGAAGAAAGACTTCATAGCTTCGAGGAATGACATCGTTACACTAGACAGATCGCAATTTAATAAGGTACTTATTATCACCAAGATTTGTATTTTAATGCTATCCTAGTGGATTATGTTTGTATTAAAAACGAAAGAAAACACTTTTATATGTTTATAATTTAAAGAAAATAGACCTATTTTTAAGAGACCCTTTTTGGTGCTGTAAAGTGATCCGAATACTGAAGGGAAAAGGGAAAATCAATATTGGTTTAGTAAGTATCTTTTCGACGGGGAGTAAGAAAATAGTGTTTTGATTATGGAGTAGAGATAAAGAACTAATTCACATGTTTAAAACCATATAGTGAGTTATATCGAATAGAAGAAAACAAAAAGTAATAAAGAGATACTAATAAAAAGAAGTATAGCTCAGTCTAATATTTAATAACACATGGCATTTCTAATTGTGATTTTATAAAAAGAAAGAAAAAGACATCGAAATACAATGTTAGTTTTTATTTGTTTTTGAAGCACGTTTATATTGTATTTTGAACTTGGCAACTTCTATGTATTAAAACTTTGGCACGTTAAATTATTATAGGAGATATGCGGATAATCTTTATCTTCCCACTACAAAGACAAAAGTGTTGTGATCTAAAACGATATCTGGTAAATGAATATCCAAGTAAAGTAGATAATAACAGGTACTAAAACATAACAGGCATTACTTTTTTATAACATGCAAACAATATTATAATATGTCGTTATCAGTATTATTTTTAGAATTGAGCAGCGTGAGTTTATATGTATACTACATTAAATCTAGTAGCTTGAAATTTATAAAATTAGTTACATGAGTATACTCAAATTAATAAGTCTGCTTTTCTTCTTAACAGGGCAATCGTCTATTGTCAAAACAAAGAAAGGTGCTATAAAAATAGATATCCTGAATTGCTGTTTTAAACCTTCTTTTTTTTCTTTTCTTTACTATATGAGTATTTTTAATTTAATATATAGAAGAGATCATGAATAACCAACTCCTACTTGATGGCTGACTTGTCATATACAATCTCGTGATTACCAAAAAGGTTCATTGTTGCCTCCTAAACGCATACTACCAGTGAAGTAGTCTCTCCTATTTTACCCAACTCCTTACTGCATTTTCTTTTATGATATCTATAAATCAAAATAGACTACAGTTTTTATACTCCCTTCTTCTCTTACCTAAGACCTATTCCCCCTCTTTACTAAGAAAAAGAACTCCGTTTTGTATCGAGCTGTTCCTTGCTGAATTGGAGATAATTTGTATACTACACTTTTTTTTGTTTTATTTACATCTTACCTTTCTCTTTCTCTCTCTCTCTTTTTCCTCTTTTCTCTCTTTTTCTTTTCCTCTTGCTTCCACTCTTTATTTGCTAATTCCCCTTTTTGTACATTAAACCCCCAAAGTAAGTTGCAAACGGATTTGTACTATTTATTTATATATACAACAACTTATTTATATCTCATATAACTCTATTTATACTTATAAATAAATTTTTATTTACCCTGTTGCATAGGATGGATGAAGCAGGTGTGCCAATATGGGCAATAGTTATAATTGTAGTTTTAGTGATCGTATGCGCCTTATTTACAGCATACTTTGTACGACATCGACGAAATAAGCGAAAAACAGACACTAAAGTTGCATCAGTTGAATCCCTTCAAACACTAGTGACTAACAAAAAAATCGATGAAAAAAAAGGACTCAACCCAGCAAACTCAGTCACTGTTGTTGTAAACGAAACCCCTCTTTTGGAAAAGAATTACAACAACAAAATCACGGATGAACCCGCATCAATGACTGACGAATCGCAGCATGATTTTCAATCTCCTCCTGAGCCTCCACAGGAGATCAAAATATCACTGCCACTGCCACCCCCTTCGACTTGTTTTTTTTCTGATAAAATGGAGCTCAATAATTCGCAAACACACGACTTTTACGATATGTTTGTCAAAAAAAATGAGAAAACAAGCCAAGACGGTGGTTTTGTTTCCATTGATCTAGATATACCGTCTTTTTATGCTAATACAGCAGCTAATTTACAACAAAAAGCCGCCACATTAAAAAGCACGTTGCGTCAATCGCTTAGAAGACAAAAGTCGAAAAATAAAGCATCCGCTCAGAATTTATTTTCACAGCAAGATGAGAGAAAAAATTCAGGAGAAATGGTAACACAAAAGAAGACTTCATATGAATATCAACCGCCTGAATGTAAAGAGCCTTTGAATCAAAACAAGGCTATTTCTGAATCTACAAACAAAATTATAATACAGTCAGAGGAAGATGTAACCAACTATTCTACTAAAAATGGCACGTTAGGTCGACGCGCAATGCTTAATCTTCAGACAGCATTTTCACAAATAGAAGAACCGGAAGAAGATTCGCCAATGACGCCTAATACACAGCAGGAGCCAGTGCGCGCAGCTAAAAAGGTCATAAGAACAGCCTCCAAAAAGACTAAAACGAGGTCAATGATCGTCAATGAAGGATCGGCAGAAGAACAAGTCTCTCAGGGACAAGATTTGACTAGTGAAAAAACACCTGCTAAGCATGGATCAGTGCGTTATGCTAGTTTTAGAGGTCCGCGGTCAAATGGAGAGCACATCACATTGACAACAGGTTCTATGAGAAGAATGGTGCGCCAAAGTGTTGTTTATGACGAAGCGCTTGCCATACCACCGCAAATGGCCTCTGTAAGCGGAAAAAGCACATCTAATAGGGCAAGTCGCGGCCCTGCAGCAAGTGTCCTTGATATTGCTGGATGGTGGGATACACCAAAATCACAAACAGTAGCTACAGATACGAAAATTGCTGCTGAAGATGGAACAGGAAGCGTTAGAAGCGAATCAGGGCCATCTCAGTATCGTGCTTCACTTGCTTCCTCTGTACTAGTGCTAAATGGAACGTTATCCAAATCCAGCGGAAATAACGTTCTGAACGGTACTTTATCAAAATCAAGCGCAAGTCTACTAGGGGGGTCACTCTCGAAATCAAATGGTAGCAGCCTGCTTAGTATTGGAAGCACTGCTGATAAAATGGAAGATAACCCTACCGGAAATAATACATTTAGAAGAAGCACCCTCGGCAGAAATACACTTCGTTCGCTTAGAGCCAATGCTACAAATGGTGTAAATCGTTCCCTTAAAGGTCTGTTTGATTATTCTTCAGCTAATTCTAGTAAGGTGGCCCCGGAAGATAGTCAAAAAATGGAATTGAGCACAGATTCTGTACCTGATGCAATAGAACCATCGGAACTTCCAGCCTATATAAATACAGATCCTTATGCTTCTACACGCAAAAAGAGTATTCGAGCATCTGTTAATGCTAATAAAGAGAGACCAGCTATACCCACTAATTATTTACCATCCTCTGAGTCATCTACTAAATATGCACTTTCAGACGACGAAGAAAATGAAACAGAAACAGATATAAATGAAATTCAACCAAGCAGTAAGCAAGAAATAAGCAATATAGTAGATAACCCAGTACAAGGTGAAAAGGAACCAGATATTCAACAAAAGGCGGAGCCACCTTCAGGTGAAGTACACAATATTCGCCGCATGCTCCAAGATACATGGATAAACAACATGAAAGAGAGTGGATCCATGTTTAGTATATCATCGGATACTGATAGCGTACTAGCATCACCAACATCAGAATCCTCTCCATTTTTAGCCAACTCTGGGAATAAAATTATACCTCGTCAACAAAACCAATCCCTTCTAACAAAATCATTGCTAACTCAACAAGTCAAAAGAACATCCCAGGTACTAAAATCTGATGAAAATGGGTTTATTCCCCAGCAAGGACCTGAACCATCTGCTTCTTTTTCTTCATCCACTGTGCGCACAGTAGTACCAGCACACGAGATGCCTACTGAACCCATTAATATTCGCCAAAATGCTGTAACGTCATCTCATTATGCAGCACATGGCAGTAATAAATACCAAGAATCATCTTATGACGAAAGGAAATCATCCCCGAATAGCAGATTTTCTACTTCGCCCAACCACAACAATAACAACAGTGCAGAGAGCAGTAGAGGACATAGCCGAAAAAGCAGTGGAGGAAACAGTACAGCCACAGCCTTAAGGATCAGCGCGGGATACGCAGCAAATGCAAAAACATGGAATGGTAGAACCCATAAACGTCCTTCTGTGACACAATTCGGTGACACTCCTCAAGAGACAGGTTTCACAACACCCCAATCACCACCATTGACAACACCAACGCTAGAGCCTTACGGTAGTGTCGGAAAGTCAAGTTATAATAAACGTGCGTTCTTTAGCACAATGAGAAAGGGTCAAAAGAACCGAGGAGCCATCCCTTGGATGGAGGAAGAAAAAACACCTGCACAACGCGAGAGAGATCGTTATCTCGAAGGAAAATCATAATAACCAATAACAAAAAAAAAAAAAAAGTCTTAACACATGTTAGAGTAGTTTTACCATTAATTAAAGATCCCTAATTTCAATGTAATAAAAAAAAAAGGCATGTGATAATGCAAAATGTTATCTTTTATTATAAAAAAAAAAAAAAAAAAAAATTATTGGCAAGGACACTTACGTGAAAAAAAACAACAATATTACTTCGTTTATTATTATTGGTATCATAAATTTAAAAATCTTCACTTGGAAGGGAAATAAATAAGTTTAAACATAAAGATTAGATATTTTTAGGTTATACAACATAAATAAGGTTGTGTATGTGTTCCATTTAATTAAGCAAATGGACACTTTCCAGCTGAAGAGGAAGCCTGCTCCCCGTCTTCTGTCTTTCTGTTCTTTGCCAATTGTTTCATCAAGATACTGGCATCGTAGAAAGTTTCAAGCTATAATTTTTATATTTTTTTTGTTTAAAAATGAGTTGAATGCAAAATATTACAAAATAAAGCCACGATTTACCTCTTCGATTTGGAACTTTTCGTTAACGGTGGCAACGGTAATACCAATGGCTTCAACGACTTCATTGGAAGCAGGGGCTTCAAGCTTCTTACCATTACCAATGTTAACAGATAAGTCACCTGTCATAGTTCCCCAGTGACTAATGATAAGGGTTGTAAATACGCCTGGTGGATTTGGATGATATTTTCTTTACAATCTTATTACTTACCGCCATTTGAAAGCAATGGTTGGGGGGCCAGCGCTATAGACCTGAATGACCTCCCAAGAAAAGGTACGCATAGCACGTTTAAAGAGTTTGTGAGACTCACTAAAATCCATCTCACTTCCTTTGTAAAGTTCAGAGTCACCAATAAGGGCATTGTAGGTACCAACCTAAAATAAACTTTATCAAAAAAAAAAATTCCCGTCGACGGACATTTTCCCGTTTTTTACCTGGAGCATCTCGTCAATGGTTTGCCATTTCTGACCGTTGACAGAAAAACGATATTTCTCGTGATTAATTGTACGGATCTGATCAGCACGGAGCTTATAAGACATTTCCTTTTCCCAGTTCTAACAACAGTTGAGTGACTATTTAAAAAATAACACTTATAATGAAAAATACCTTAACCAAGTTAGAAACCAACCATTCGAGACTTCCTTCTGCGTGAGTCATTGTTTTTTCTATACGATAAATATCAGAGACTGGCTTCTCCCACATGGAAGCAATGAATAGTATTACAGATAGAAAAAAACAACCTACCCTTTTCAAAAGCAGCGTTGACCTTGGTATAATCGGGAAGACGGTTATAGCGCCATTCATGATCCTTATCATTAAGGACGGCATCGGGGTCAGTCATAAAATCTGGAAGAGACATTTTTTCTTTACTAATAAGATAACAGAAAGAACTTGGTTAAAAATACAATTTATGGTATATGCCAATTTATAGTTTTTTTCTAATCAACATTCATTTATTACTATATATTTCTCTATTATAAAAATAAAGTTAAAGATATAAATGGCTTGTGCACTGTACACAGTTCTCAATCACTCTGACATGTATAAATTGACTCTTCACATGCATATATGAATTCGTGTTTTTCTATATATAGAAAAGTTTTAGCATTTCTAAAACAGCAAATTTTATACCATCAAAACTAACAACATGGGTTCATTTACTGTAAGACATACACACTTACCATCACTTTCTGATGATATTGATTATACTATATATCTGAATGAAATAGTCACGACCACAAGTCAAGGTGATTAGAAGGTTGCAATGTAAGTCTTTCTACAAAGAG
>MU622257.1:318748-329958 GCA_025399235.1 Backusella circina FSU 941
TCCTTATAGGAACTTCTACCAACAACTACTGTGTAATATTCCAAGTTATCATATAAGATACATTTACATTTTAGAATAATAAACTTATACGTTAACTTAGAATAATGAATGATCGTGATTAATTTAACAGTATGTGTACTCCACCACCTAGTTAATTCGTTTAACACTTCAAGCTAGCTTCTGGATTCTTGCAATGGTGTTTTAATTTATATTGCGTATTTATACTTTTATAGTAAAATAATATTAAATATTTTAGTTTTTTTCTCTTGCATATATAACATAATAAATGTTTTACCTTTCATTAAATATATTATATTCTTGTTACTTTACGTTATTGTAAAAGGTGTAAGATATATTTTGTAAAGAAAAAAAAAAAAAATCTTGGAAATCCTCATAAAGTAACATTTTAACTTCGCTTCTAATATATATATATATATATATACATAATAAATATACTATAGGTGTCAGGTAAAACATTTATTATGTTATATATGCAAGAGAAAGATATTTGGACTTCAGAAAATACTATTTTCAAAACTATATCTGCTACTAAATCAATGGAAATTTTTTCTGAGCCTGTCACCAGTGTATTGACTTGGAGGAAAGAAACTATCGTTTTAGCCAAGCCGAAAACTAGCACGCTAACATCGGTCACCTCTGAGAGGGCTTCTAATTCTTCACCTTTGAAAAAAACCTCTTTAAAAACTACTGTCACTCCGCTCGATCCGCATATCAAGTCCGGAAATCACTCTATTTTTAATCCCAAAGAACCTACATTTATTCTTGATTCTTCTGATAAAGGCTTGAGAGAACCTTATCCAATTTACAACAAAAAATCTGCTCGTAGGGAACAAGGAGGTAAAGACTCCTTTTTTAAACTTGCTATATTTGATCCAACATTACCACTGGCTAAAGTAAAGTATCAAGATGAAGAGGCCTCTTTAGAGAAACTTTTGAACATGTCATGGAAATGGAGTATGTTTATTCTGGAAGGTGTTTATTGGATTTCATGTGTAGTTATCAACGTTGTTTGTCTATACAAACTATATCCTGGTTTGATGGGATATAAAAGGAAAATATAAAAGCACTGTTTGTGTATTTCCATATATGAAAATAATGTATTTATAAATCCTCTGTATTTTTAATGTCTTGTATTGTATTGTTTTCATTATATGCTTTCCTGGAGAAATTACTTGTTTAGTAGTTAATTCTATAGCATTATTATTATTCAGTCAATATGATACCTGTATTATATATTGAATAGATATTAATATAAAACTGATAGTGCTATAGGAGGTATTGCTCAAAAGGGTATTTCAATGTGTCACCTTCTATCTTTCTAAGGATATATAAATAAACCTAACAATAAAGTGCTAGAGTATCCACAGTCTCTATAGCTACACTATTAAATATATTGAATGGTTGCATATCAAGTGCTTTATAAGATGACTACAGCAAGCGCCCAGTTTAAGAGTAGTTTTTTTCCCAACTCTTTGTACTCTTAATTAAAATTTTTGCCTTATTTTGAGGCTAAATATTTTCATCCTGTTCTATTTTTTTTCATTTTTCCTATTTAGCTTTGATTTTTTTAAAAATACTCTTATTCAGAGTTTAGCTTTAAATTCGGTCACCCTTAAACCGAGCATGTATTGTGCTCTAATCAATAAACTACAAAACATGCTATTTATATCCTATCATTGCTATTTTAATTCATCATTTTCAATTTTATATCTTATTTATTGCAACAACTTCTAAAAAGATAGTTTGTAGTTATATTTATGACCGTACTAATAGTTTTTTTTTGATGAAGTATAATAGCATCTTTTAAATAAGGAATATGATTTTTTTTTTGGAAACGATGGAAAAGTACGTAGGTACTCAAACACCTCAAATTACTAAATCTGCAAGAAACAAACAAGAAAAGATAACCTAAATAACTCTAGTCTTTAATTTTATTTAAAAAAGAATATTTATCTATAATTCCACCCTTTGCTCAATTTCTTATATTGTTCAATTTTTCATATTGCTCAATTTTTCATATTGCTCAAATGGATCTTGAAATTTCTTTTTTAAGACCTTTTTTTTTCTATTTATATCTCTCTATTCGTATATCTTTTAACTAATTTAGTATTAGTACTCGCAATTCGTACCATTCATGAAAGCAATATATATGTAATATGATATAGCTAATATATAATCCTCCAATAAGTATTAATATCTTTTGAAGCATACTATCAGCCACAGTACAACATTTATATGCCGCCTGCATTTTGAATATGAAAGAGTATAAATACCCCTACTTTTTTGATTTCTTTAGCTTCATCAAGTTTTATTCTCTTCTTCTTATAATTTCACATTAATAATGAAACTCTCTCTTATTATCTCCACCATTTTTGCTGCTGCTTTTGTCCAAGCTGTTGAATATGTCACTTTATTTAATAGTGCCTCTGCTGCTGAACAATGTGTGACCATTGATGGAAGCTATTTGAAAAAAGTTTCTGATTTCTACCGTGTCGAAGGCCCTGTTATCTTCTTGGCAAACAATAGAACTTATAGCCCTGCTATTGAACAAAACATACGTGAAGTTTGTGGTAAAAACGGTGAAGTTGTTAAACAAACACATACATAGTGTTCTTTATTGGATTAATCATGCTAAATAGTTTTAGCATGAATAGTATTTATCAATAATTTTTGATTTTTATATAATAAACCATGTTTTTATTTAAAAGAGAAAAAAAAAAGATATATTAAATGTAGAGTCAAACCTCGAAGTGCTTTATTATGGAGAATTGAATATTTTATATTCCACTATTCATGTATTATTCACGTATTTCATTGGTCAATTGTCACTTTGCATATCTAAAAAGAGTAGAATAAAAGCTACCAAAAGCATTCCGATTTCGAGGTTTAATTGTTATAATAAAATACAATGCAATACAATAAATAAAGAAGCAGAAACAAGAATAAGTATTAAAGATTAAACATTCAGACTCATTGTCTTTGCTTAGTTTTTCATCTGAATTTCCTCCTTCATTATCCACTATGTGATCCCAGATGTCCAGGAGAACTTTCTTATTTTTAGCCATCGTTTTGCGGTGACATATTCCCTCCCATATGTTCAAGATATAAAGAAATGTAATGTTGTTAATAATCAAAATCACTGCCCCTATTTTTATATTTATTACATAAAGCATCCCGTCCACAGATTCTTCCTGTTGCTCATGGGACAGTCGTTAGGTGCGAAAAGATAATGATATTCTTGAGATGTAGTTTATTTTTTTTTTTAAAAAAAAAAAGCGAGTGGTCTCATATCTTATATAGTGGGTCTCTTACCTTTCCACTTTAACAGACTTTGAGTTCAATTTTTTCAAATGACCAAGTTGATATTTTAAGCTTTTGTGAAGTATCCCTTCTTGACCTAACTCTTTGTAGCGAAACGAAGCATTAATGAATATATAAACAGAATCATATATTAAAATTTAAACACGTATAAGTCATTATACATTTACTCATAAACCACTTACCACTTGAAATAAGGCGGTGTGATTCTTCGTCAGAGTTTATTGGCTGTAGATTTTCGGTTGTACCTTCTTGAGGTTTTGCCTTTAGTAAAATAAAATGAGTATTTTAGACAATTAAAGATATAAATATACTTTACTTACTTGAAATGATGGATGAGTTATAAAATATGCTTATTTTATTTATAAAAACCGTATTAAAATATGAGACTTGATAAGATGAAGACACTGAAAGAGTAAAGAAAGGACAATCAAAGCAAGTATATATTTACTTCTTCTTTTCGCGTGAAAGAGTCTAACCAAAATAGGCAATGCGCTGATTTAAATCTTTCAGGGGCGTTTTCAGTGGCATAATCAGTAGCAAATCCATATAAAAAGCAAAGTTGAAAATTAGTTTTCAGAATTTGAGTGATTTGGATCTAAGTAAACTACTGTTTCTATAAAATCATTGCTTATTCAATAAACAGAGTCATTGATCTTATTTTTAAATCGTACTCGAGAGAATCAAAACAAAGCTTATGTGCTTTTTTGGCTGATTAGAAGTGGATCATAGCTTGTAATAAGCTTAAGCCTTGAGTAGAGGAAAATATACCAGAGAAGACCATATGAATACCAGAGCAGAACCAAGAAGGTGAAATATATAAAAAACAAGTGAGTAACCCGTTAAATAAACATTGATGAAATTATAAAAATTTACGACGTCGGATAGTCTATGGGAGAGGACGGCAACAGCCCGCCAGGGGCGTAAGGTCGAGTGGAATATGAACAACTCCAGGTGGTAAGAGAAAGCCGGAAGAGAATGTGAGTATAGCTTCTCAATTTTAAACTTAAAATAAGGGTTTAGAATACAATTATATATACATGTTATTTATAATAGCAAATTTACTCAACGTGATCATCTGGAGGACCAAAAAATGAATCTACCTTGGATCCAAAGGCTATCTGATATTAGTGTGTAGCTATAAGGTAAAGAGAATAATATGAGTTATATATTCAATCAGGTTTAAATATAAATGAAACAAAACATATCCTCTTGCTCCTATGTAGAGGAATTGTCAAATATTTTTTAAAAGAAGCCTAGGCATAGATTTCTACACTTTTTTTTTTTTTTTGTCTGTTCTTTAATATTAGTGATGACCTCGCCACCAGAAACAAATAAGTAAAAAGACTTTGGAATCAAGTTCACAGTTACCATTCATTATGTTGTTAACTGAAATATGTCTTCAATGCATTGATCTAAAGTTATTCTAATAAATGTAGATGCGATGGCTTATATGATAACTTATTTATTTTATTAAAGTGAAAGCAGCTTGTATCATCTTAAATAAAGCATAGAGCAGTCTTATTACATGACAATTAAAATGAATGATAAATGTGATCCATTTAGATAATGAACTTATCCCCCTTTAGCTCTGTCATTTTAGCCTCCCTTTCCTCATTTTCTTGAAAAAGACAGTATTTCATTGGTTAATTCTCACCTTGCATATCAAAAGAGAGTGGAATAAAAGTATCCAAAAGTACTCCTCTAGTATTTCTCTTACCTTTCTTTTTACTTCATGATTTATCTACTTGGTGATCTACACGGCAGTAAGATCCATCAAGAAACACCTCTGGCTGAGCTGGATGTGATTTGTTGTTCAAGTTTAATCGTCTTTTTGTTGACACAATCGTGTTTATACAGCATATTGGTGGGTTTGTCATGGAGGATGTTTAAGACTGTCCCTTTCTGATATTTAAATTCCAATTCATGGAGATCCCTCAAAAGATAGTGGGAAAATATCTGTAGATCAAAAGACTCATCAAGAGTCTTTTTATTTTTATTTTTATTTTTATTTTACAGTACTGATGCTACCTGTGGAGCTAATATTATCAACAACTTCTTCTACGGCTGAACAATGTCCCGGTGCTACTTTACGTTTTGGCTTGCCCATGGCCGCTTTTTTTAGAAGGATTCCATTTGGCCGTACACAACTCAATCGTTCTTCTTGCACTATATTCGAAAACGCCAGTAACCTCCCTTAATTTTTCACGTTCATCAAGACCTTTGAATTTGCTTTCCCTTGTTGGATTCTTCATGGAACTTGACTAAAATGGCATAAGATTCAACTGTGTTTGACAATAATTGTTCAAAATGCATTTTTATTTGAATGTTTATTAATGTAATAAACTAAGAAGAATATAACTGAGGTTATGTTTTTATTTCTCATTATTTGAGGTGTTATCACGTCACGAAAATAAAGCTGATTTTGGAAGAGACTAAATGAATATGACTCTAGTCATTTTGAAAAAGAGTATCATTAAATTGGCTAATTGGTGCTGGTATGATAGATAATAGATCACTGATGACAGGCCGGAGTATAACTTATCAATCAAAATAAATTGATGATTCATCATTCATTACGAGATCCAAAAGGGAATAAAAAGTTATATCGGTCACCCTTTACTAGTATCGACATAAAACTGAAGTGAAGAAGATATAAGCACAAGCAATATCAATCAATGATATAACTGTATCATTTACCGAATCAGTGATCGCCAAACTAATTGTTGATCCACCTTAGCTCATTATTAAACTTCATGCTGATTTAAACACAGCAAAACCTAGGTTTCTCTTTTTGCGGACTTGTGACAGAAAAAAAAAAATCCCCACATAAATGTTTTATCCAGTTTTTTTTTCCTTTTCTCTTCTTTTAATTCATGCAAAATACTAAATAATATGGTAAAGCAACGTGTTACAATTATCGGTTCTGGTAACTGGTGAGTCATCTTTATTAGTAATGACCATTAAAAGTAGCTAACATCTATACTAAAGGGGTTCTGCCATTGCCCGCGTGTGTGCGCAGAATGTCATTCGACACCCCGACTTGTTTGAACGTGAAGTACGAATGTGGGTTTTTCAAGAACAGATTGATGGAAGAAACTTAACAGATATCATTAATGAAAAGCACGAAAATGTAAAGTAAGTACATTGATTTGGGGCATTGTTTGTTGAACTCATTACGTATAACTTAAAAAAAATTGAATAGATACCTCCCTGGGGTTAATTTAGGCGACAACGTTGTTGCCATTCCAGATGCCAAAGAAGCTGCAAGAGGAGCCAACGTTGTTGTATTTGTTTTGCCACACCAATTTGTATACAAGGTGTGTGAAAATCTTCGCAGTGTCATTGACCATGACTGCAAAGCTATCTCCCTTATCAAAGGTCTTGACTACAAAAACAACAACCTATTGTTATTTTCTGAAGAAATTGAAAAGATTCTTGGTGTCAATTGTGCAGCCCTCAGTGGTGCAAACATTGCCAGTGAAGTAGCTGACGAACAATTTGGCGAAACAACCATTGCTTGTAAAGATCAAAAGGAAGGAGAAATTTTTTTAAAACTCTTCCATACAGATTACTTTGACGTCAATGTCATTGCCGATATGAGAGGTCTCCAAGTGTGTGGTGCATTGAAAAATGTCGTCGCCCTTGGTGCAGGTATTTGCGATGGTCTTCATTATGGTAACAATACAAAATCTGCTGTCATTCGCCGTGGTCTGGTAGAAATGCGCAAATTTGGTAAAACTTTCTTTGGTGGTGTGCATACCGAAACCTTCTTTGGTAAATATTTTTTTTAAAAAAAAAAGTCAAACCCCAGATATTTACGGGTTTTTTTTTTTTTTTTTATAAAGAATCATGTGGTGTGGCTGATCTTATTACAACTTGTTCTGGTGGTCGTAATAGAAAAGTAGCAGCTGCTTTTATTAAATCAAAAAAGACGATTGATGAAATTGAAAAGGAAATGTTAAATGGTCAGAAGCTTCAAGGCACAACGACTTCTCAAGAAGTCTACCATTTCTTATCAGCAAGAAACATGACACAGTCGTAAGTTTTTTTGTTTTTTAATCTCGCGAGTTTATCCATTCCCAAAAAAAAAAAAAAACTAAACCATAATTATAATTATAGGTTTCCGTTAATGACAGCCATTTATCGTATTATCTACGAAAATGCTCCACCTGAATCAATTGCATTTGATTTACGAACTCATAAAGTAACCGTTGAACATGAATAATTTATAATCTCTCTTTTTTTTTTACATACTATCTTTAAATAAATATAAATACTTATTACATTCTATTGTTATCATATAAAGGGATCATGGCTAATGAATAGTCTTTTCTTGTTTGACTTTATAAATCAAATCTGTGGTAGTCCCTAATTATGTTACAGTACAGAGGTAAGGAGGCTATATCGCAGGATGAACTGAGTATCTTGCCAAATGTTATCCAGGAGGATATCACTATAATTGACATCGAATCATGTTTATTGTTCTGGTCATACGTACTGTGTTGTTTACTTTGGTGCTTGTGCTGTATTTTATTAATCTGCTAAAGAAGGATTACTACTGGATATTTTGAAGTATGACTATGTCTAGTTTGAATATGTCTCTGTTTTCCCTTTCCCAGAGAATAGTACTGAAATTCCCTTGTCATCGTTATATTGAATGAAAAGTGATATATATATATATATATATATATATATTCTTCTTTAGCAATTTGATATCAGGCATATTTGTACTGAACTCGATTGTGATCTAAAAGTAGGAAGCGTTCTTTATAAGGTTTTAGGATACCTTTTTATAAAACTGCTAGTTTTTTCTAATTAGTCTTAAACGACATTTGATTATAGAAGAAGTGGTAATCCAATGGGACATTCTCAAATTATTCGTAGTGAATCTTTTCAAAGTATTAAGGGATAGGCAAAAACATCAATTAGCTCATGTTAAAAATAATAGGCATAATATATTTGTAAATTATTAATAAAGATTACTCTTTTTAGAAAGATGTGAGTATGTGAATTTAAATACAGTGAAATAGGATCGGCTTAGAACCATTATTTGACTTGATTATAAACAATGTCTAAACCCATCACATTTCTCATATTTTATTTTATTTTTATTTATTTGTAATTATATGTTTTCTTGATATTGAAAGTTGGTGCGTTCCGTCTTTTTGGGTTGACTTGATGTACATTTTCTGTATGAGAATAAACCGATAAAAAGTAGTAAAACAACGCCCACCACGACACCTACAGCAATACCAATCTTTCCACCTGTACTAAGCCCTTTCCTTACGTGAGCATCTTGTTCCTGATCATCACCACTGCTATCCTCAGAGGAGGTGTCAAACGTACATTGGTTTACATCTAGTGATACAAGAGGATCTGTGCAGCTTGGGTACACAGCAGTGGTTACAAACTTGGAGGTTTCCATTTGTGCATACGCACGTAACCAAGTCATTGTGTAGCTTGGTTCATAGGTTTTATAGACCATATGGATCACATCTAAAACACCAAAATAAATTAGGAGGAAAAGAAAAAAAAGTGTGTCATTATATTACCTGATAGGGCGAGGTCGGCACGAGCGGATTGTCGTATGGGCCAATCTTTAAATAAAGAAAGGAATCACATTAATTAAAAAAAAAAAAAAGATAAGTAAAAATAAAACCCTCTCTCTTTTTTCTTACCTGAATACCCGTTTGCATTTATTATTCTATCTGTTCGGTAGACATTCTTATTTGCAATGAAAGCCTCACTTTGATTGTTTGCGCTGAATCCACCAGCAGATAACCAATTTGCATAAGAACCTGTTCCATTGAAATTGACTAGTGGCGTATCATCAATAACATAATCTACATTGGCCAAAGCTTTTTGGAATTCGTTCAGGTCATGAAAGGTAGTTGTTTGATTTTGAGGTGCAATAAGGTACATTCCTTTTTAATAATATATTATAATTTAATATCTGTATATATATGGAACAAAAAAACCTACTATTGGTTAGCTTTGCCACAACTTTTCACAGACTAAGTTTTCTTTTTTTCTAATTGTTCATGTCGGACGATTACGCTGATCACGCATCAGACTTTTCTGATCCTCTTGACGAATCATTTCAACATAATGCTTCTGGTATTGAACAGAGCGATCACTCTACTGCAGAACAGAATGAGAGTGAAGCCGATTCAAACATTGACGATTCAGTAAAGGAAGAGAGGGCACGCGATATGTACGAAGAAAGCCATCCTGATAAGGAACAACAACAGCAAGGTGGGCGTGAAATTGGTTTTCAGGAAGCTAATTGGAGTGTTTCTTCACATCGACCTCATTGGGGTCCTGAGAAGTTAAGAGACAACAATCCTTTAACCTATTGGCAGTAATGATATATCATGGGAGAGAAAGACAACTGCTATTTTCTAACAACAACTTGCTCCGTAGATCAGACTGTCCAGACGCAAAAAAGTACCACATTATTGATCTGACGTTTCGACAAGCAACTATTATTAAGCAAGTATCCATGTTTATTGACTTTTACCAGGACGAAAGTTACACTCCAAAAACAGTAGTTATCCGAGGAGGGAATTCCATTCGAGATCTTGTAGTAAAGTATCCCACTTTGTTCCGTTTTGTTGTAATTATCTATGACTCACTTGATAATAATAGGATGTGCTTACATTTGAATGTCCTCAAACTGTCGGTTGGGTCAATGCAGATATTAGTGAAGCGACAGAAACTACCACAACTTTAAGAGAGACGATTACCGATAGAAGAACTGGTTAAGTAGTTATGGAGGACATTGTTGGCATGACTATAGATGCCACCAAGGTAACTCTTGGCAACAGCAAAGGGAGAACTTCAACATCTACGACAGCAACTACGGTAACCACGGCTCGCGTGACGATAGGCAAAGAGGGGAACCAGGCCAAAGGTCCTGTACCTCCTACGATGAGGGATACTTTGGACCCCAATAGAACGGTTCTGGGAGGTTCTATTTATGTCGCTATACCGGATAGAGGTGTACCATCTTGGGGCGCGGCTAAAAACGTAACTGCTTATGTTGTTCTGGCGGCTATGGGAACTGGGAAAGGCATTCCTTACCTTCCCAGGAAAACAGAGACGACCACCAATATGAATACTATGGTTCCCGCGAAAACTGTGACGACTCTCTTGACCATTGTACCAACCAAAACCAGCAGAAATATAGAGGTTGGGACTAGAACAACTTGCAGAGGCATTGTTGACCGGTAATTTGTTCATACTGGCATTATGGAAGATATGATTACTACGACATCCTATATGTCTAATGGGGAAGATGTTCGTTATCTCGTAGTTAAGTAAGTAATATTGTAAAAATAGAATCTTCTTTTCTGTATTTATATTGAATAATAGTATCTAAATATATAGTGTTGTAAATTAGTATAATTATTTGTTAAAAAAAGTACTTTATTTACGCATTAAAACTAAAAAGAGCAATTTTATGTGTGTCAAAAGATTAAAAAAAAAAGGTGACAATGTTAAGGAAAACAGTGTAAATACTACAAATAATAATATATATATAGGTTAGGAACTATGTTTGAATTGCGTTTGGTTATAGATGAAAACAGAAAAATAAATATATAAATAGTCCGAGGTCGCTAAATGATTTATCTTTTTTTCCGCCACAGTTAAAAGAAAGTGTGTAACTAGGAAAAATATGAATGCCATCTTGTCTTATATGAAATTGAACTGCTTATACACATAGAGCTGGTAAATTTACACACGAAACTTATTGTTAAACATCAAATTTTTGTGCTTAGTTAAGTGAAATTTCCTTTAAATTAATTCGTAAGTTCGTATTAACTGGGTAATAAAGAAAAAAAAAATTTTTTTTTTGATGGAACGAC
>MU622257.1:334522-372681 GCA_025399235.1 Backusella circina FSU 941
ATTAATAACGAAAGCAATATATTTTAGGTCTGTTGTAATATAGGAAAACACACAAACAAAAAGTCAAACAATATATCCTGAAAAAAAAAACGTAATAATAATACTTCATCTCTTTTTTTTTTTTTTGGTTTTAAAGATAAAACCTCACAAATGGGTTTCTCTCTAAGAATCGAAAACTTATCACAGTGCGAAAACTACTTCTTTTCCAGTTAAAAGGTATATACCATAAGGTTGTTATTATTATTTTTTCGTTTTCTAAAACGTTACATTCGTATAAAACGACATCTTATTTCTTTACTTACGGACAGGTTATGAACAAATACAGTAAATAAATGAAGTGTATATATTCATGATCATATTAACGCAAATAATAATATAGGCTTATAGCACAGTTCCGTAATAGAAGCTAGTACTGAGAAGTGATTATTATATTCAATAATAACCTATATTTATTAGAAATACAATATAAATGCTCACTTTAATACAGCGGAATAAATGGATGAGGAGGCAAAAATAGATATGGCCTGACCTGTGGAGTAAAAGATTATTGGACAACCACTAACTTGGTGAATATCGATACCAATGTATAGGATACGAGGGAAATATCCAGAAGGATGATACTATGATGCTTATATAATAAATGAGTATCTTAGCAATCCCAAGATACCAAGTACAATAGCTTTGTCATAATAAAAGAACTCCCTATCATTCTCACTCTTTATCAAAAGGAATATCAACTACATCAATCAGCATGTAAACAGGTTTATTATGTAGAGGCTGTCGTAGACGTTGGCATTGGAGTTACTGTTGAGGATGCCACTCTTAAGGTTACGCTTGATGCATCCAATTTTAAAAGTTATAATATATAAATAAGCATGAAAAGGAACCAATTATAGTTAAAACAAAACAAACAAAAAATTGTATAAATAATAAGTAAATGGCTTGCACGTAAAGATCAATTATTCCATTAAGTAAGTAAACCTGCTTTAGCATTATTTCCTGACATGTGGAAAAGCTTTGCTTATTTATTTATTCATTAGCGTATGTTGAAGTCAAATATTCACTCAAAAGGGCTTTCTGCCTACAGTAGAAGTCATTGACCATTGAGCTTCGGGTTTCTTTTGAATTTCAATAACCAGTCGCTCCAAAAAGGCGGGGTATTTTTCATTACATATATTTAAAGGTTCAGCAAGGAAAGGCTGACCACTTTTGAAAACAGAGCGGAGATCCCAGAGGAATTCACGATTGAGATGATCGGCTCTTCCTACAAACAATATGTTAATTCATTTTATCCTGATATAAAACGTATAATGTTTACCCGGAAAAGTATCCCTCTTGATATGCTCAACTACATCATAGCCCGCATTTTCAAGGTGATTTTTAATTTCAAAACAGATATAAGGCTCTTGTCCACGTTCAATCATTCTGTCTTTAACTAAATTTAAAATAAAATGTAACATTAATATAAATTCAAAAAAATAAACCTCATTTTAATTTTACTGCTTACACACTTTTCCTGCCCATTTCACAAAATCATTACCCACTTCCTAAATATAAACGTATTGGTTAAAGTCTATATAAAATCAAAAGCAATGGCTATCTATATATTTACCAGCATGCCTGCCTCCTTTGATACAATATAACCGCCTGGCTTCAATACACGCATTACTTCCTTTAATATCGGTATCCACTCATCCTTCTTAAATGCTAATATAAAGAATCTAAAATGAACCATATCAAATGTATTATCTGGATAATCTAAACCCTCCAAGATATTGCCCAACTTGAAGGACACATTGGGTGGTCGAATAGTACTTGGAAATACATCACTCATATCTATTCCAATAAATTCACTGGCTGGATGTTCTGTGGCAACATCCTAAAAGAGGAAATCTGTGTTACTATAAAATGATAATTGAAATATATAAAAAAAAAAAAACTTTTTTGACAACACTTTTTCTTTTTTCTGGAATGTTATAAATTGAATCTATAAATACCATTAACCATGTTCCAGGCCCCGAACCTAAATCCAGTACTTTGGCTCCTTTATCAATGCCTGCATTTTCAATGACTTCGGTAGGAATATTGCTATTATTGATGATGTGTTTAATATAAAGAGGCGTGAACATTTGATTAAATTGATTGGTTACCCGTCAAATAAGGTTTTCAAGGCGAAATGTTGCTATTAAAACCAAAAAAAAAAAAATCAGAAAAAACAAACAATGGTGGATTGTAGTAAATAAACAGTTGTTGTTGCTTTTGATATAATAATAATAATAATAATAATAATAATAATAATAATAATAATAATAATAATAATAATAATAATAATAATAATAATAATAAAGTACCCCAATAAGTCGATCGAGTTCCTCATCGTCATTAGGAAACCAATAAGTTGATTTGTCTGTATTGTGAAATTTTCTACCATTGCGAATGACACCCTCAGAGGATTGACTCGAGATAGAAGAAGGTTTTTTACTTGACGTTTCTCCTAAAGCATTGTTACTGCTTACAGTTGATTTAGATGAATTTGGCTGAAGTCTTGAAGAGACTCTTTTCTTTCCATTTTGTTGAGATAGACGTGCTCCCATTTCATTAATAAAAAAAAAAAAAAAAAAAAAAGGGGGGGAGAAGAGAGAAAAAGAAGAAAAACTTTTTTTCTTTTTTTTTTCTCATCGTGTCCCATCATTGTGTGTGTGTGTGTTTTCACAAAATCAAATCCCTTTCTAGGTTTAGTTGTTCATGGTTTTTGGTTGTCTTACAATCAACATTACATCAAACAGCGCAGTTTGAGTTTAAAATGATGCTTTTATATTATTAAACAAGGCCCTTACATTTTAAAAGGATAAGAAGATACTGGGGATTTTGTATAGTCTAAATTCACTTGTCATATATTAATAAAACAAAGTTTCATTCTATTACCTCTACGATAAAATAAAATAAAAAATATACCTTGTGTAATGGAAAATGACAGCTTTGTGTTATTATTCAGCAGATTCTATTTTAAAATACAAAAGCTATATTAATTAGGTAATCGTCAGGAAAGTACATACATGCCATTGTTTTGCTTTCATTTTATCACTATAATTATTAAACACATGCATTTCATTAACCTGCAAGAGAGATACTTGATTCTATCATCCATTTTATTGGCTTATATTCATGCCTTCTAAAAGTCTCCGCCAAAATCAACTTTTTTCGTGACGTGATCTCAGTAACGAGAAATAAACATTCAAATAAAAATGCATTTTGAACAATTATTGTCAAACACAGTTGAATCTTATGCCATTTTAGTCAAGTTCCATGAAGAATCCAACAAGGGAAAGCAAATTCAAAGGTCTTGATGAACGTGAAAAATTAAGGGAGGTTACTGGCGTTTTCGAATATAGTGCAAGAAGAACGATTGAGTTGTGTACGGCCAAATGGAATCCTTCTAAAAAAAGCGGCCATGGGCAAGCCAAAACGTAAAGTAGCACCGGGACATTGTTCAGCCGTAGAAGAAGTTGTTGATAATATTAGCTCCACAGGTAGCATCAGTACTGTAAAATAAAAATAAAAATAAAAATAAAAAGACTCTTGATGAGTCTTTTGATCTACAGATATTTTCCCACTCTCTTTTGAGGGATCTCCATGAATTGGAATTTAAATATCAGAAAGGGACAGTCTTAAACATCCTCCATGACAAACCCACCAATATGCTGTATAAACACGATTGTGTCAACAAAAAGACGATTAAACTTGAACAACAAATCACATCCAGCTCAGCCAGAGGTGTTTCTTGATGGATCTTACTGCCGTGTAGATCACCAAGCAGATGGTTGTTATGTTTGCAGCGTTTATGGAACAAACTGTTGGCTGTCAATTGTAAGCACGAGAAAAAAACAAAAAAAAAAAAGGCGGGGGAAAACTAACTGAATGTGACTCTAATCAATACTGTCCCTTGATTTCCTTTTTTAAGGTTTATTGAACCTCAGTAAAATATCTCTTTTTTACTCAAATCAAGGTACTCTTCTTTTTTTTTTTTTACAAGGCACTTTAACCAAACTAAAGAAAAAAATAGCTTAATAATATATAAACTCTGTCTTTTATTTTCTCTCACTCATATTTTCTCACTCCCAAAATGGTGATATTACTATGTTTTTATTTTAGTATACAATAACAATCGCACTCCTAATAACTTACCATTCGATTTACTCTATTCCAATAATAGACTCCTTCCATCTTTATTTTCAGTACTTCAGTTTTTATTTAAATTTTAGAAATAGACTTATAGGAGATCTACTGCTGCATATCTTCAGGAACAAAAAGGTCAATATAATCAACCCCTCTTAGTAAGGATAATAAAAGCATGGATTTTGTATTACAAAAAAAAACATTCACACACAAATAAAGCAAATAAGATATGACATTTTCCAAATGACACGCTTTCAAAAACGAATCACGTTCTTTTTTAGTATCACAATAACAAAGGAGAAGAACATTCGTAAGGGAATGCTATTGTTCACATTAAAGTTTTATGTGCTTTTAAAAAGAAAGAAAAAAGTATTTCGCCCATCTGAAACAAAACTTTAAGCATAAAAAAAAAAAAAGATCCAAAGAAATAAACAATCATCCAATCAATAAAAAGAAAAAGAAAAAATGCATTGATAAATATCACGGGAAATAATATTTTGGACATTAAACCAGTGAATTGAATGTTTCTTATTCAATAATATAAAAGAAACGAAATAAAACCCCAAAAACATCAATTCTAAAACCAAAACTGATCAAGATAACATCATCAAAGCCCATGTTTAAAATATGATATAATATAAAAATTAAATTCATTGACAACACTTATGCGGAAAATAATCCCTTCTATTATTATTAACCTTTCCAGGGACGTGTTATTGATACACAAATATAGAATATTCCGTTGTTACTATGTACAAATGCATTATTTATCTATAATTGAGGTTGATACAATTGATGCTGATATATATAATCAATTACAGGGTTAGGAAGTAGATACTTGATTGACATGCCTCTTTTAACAAATAGTCTTATCATTTAGTTAGTGTTTATCTCTCTGTCCATATGTGCACTATCACTTTACCTTATTTTAGTTGAACTAATATCATTATGGATAAGCTGTTTAATAACAAGTACATTCATCTACGCAATAATAATGAGCAACGATTACGTAATTATTCATCATAAAAATAAACTTACGCTATGTTGGTAAAGTATATCATGAGACAATAAGAATCCATAAACATCGGTACCAGTGCGTTCAATAATGACACAGCCATAAGTACCAACAATACGATGTAACTATTCAAATAAATAAATAAAAAATACATCCAAATCCACCACACACATTACTTACATCTTGAGATGTCCAAACGGTTGGATGTCCGAAAGAAGCAATCAAATCACCACCAGCCAACAGCATAATCTTTATCTTCTTTTTACCACCAACCCCACCACTTCCATTCAATTCTCTCTCAAAATGATCAAGCACACCCGCTGTTGGTTGATACATTGCCTGTCTTGCCTCCCAGCTATCCACCATCAGCCAATCAGAGGTACAATCCACTGCTAATTGACACATGGCGACTCTATCCTTGGCGGGTGCCAAGCCTTCCTTCATATATCCATCTGATACAGGTGAAAAGTAACCTGCTATTAACTCGTATTGTGTACTTGAACTAAAGTGATCTTTTGCCATTTCTATTTTTAAACCTTAGTATATGTTTATATATTATGGTATAGTGTCTTACCAAACATTCTCAAGTGCAGATACGTAATAGGTGAATAAGAGCCACAAGCCACGATAACAAGGGGTGTTTTTGTCTCATCTATTTATCATTGTTATTATTAGATATATAAACGCTATCTGATAATAATAATAATAATACCTTTCATCGAGGTTGGGATCAATTGTCTCGGAAATGTATACTCATCATCAAAACCATCAGGCTCGTCGAGTTTAATGTTGCTATTACTAGCCTTTAAAGTAGATGCCATTACCTTTGGACTGGACATATTATTATTTTATAAAGTCAAAACAATATAGTCTTATAAATATATATAAAGTACACACTATCTATATCCATATCAGTTTTAATCATATTTTATTATTATTTTTTCCAAAACCAAACAATGCTAAATCACGTGACTGATTAAGACTTGAGAAAGACGGCAACGTTGTAGTAGTAGAAAAGAGAGATGACAACAAAGAGAATAAGAGGGAAAAGAAGCACTCACTCATATAATAGTGATGATGAGCACATCAATGATAAACATATAAATAATGATATACTATACTACACAATGCATAACGTATGTATAGTGTGTTCTACACACACGGAGTAGATCACCGAAATGACATTATCATTATTTATTATTTAAACAAGTAAATGATGATATTGTAATTATATAATAACTGTATTTTAGCGCACGAATATTTTATTATTACAGCTTATTTACTTATCATCTTTTACCTTTATAAAATATCATAATATATTATTGTTAAACTCAGCGTTATATGAGATTGGACCACTAAAGTTAATTTGGTACAACGGAAGTCTGGGCTTAAATACTTTTTTTTTTTTAACCCTTTTAAAAAGGCTTTTTTTTTATCTTTTTATTGCTTTTTTTTTTTTTTTTTTTATTGTTATAATCACTATATTATTTGTTCTTCTTCTTCTTTAATATATAACAAAAAAAAAAAAAAAAAAATAACCAAAAAAAAGGAATATAATTACTTATAATTACAATTACACTATAATCCTTATTAATAATATATTCTATATATACAACTTCTTTAATACCTATTAATTAATATCAAACAAAATGGGAAAGGGAAAGAGAGCACACACCATTAGTATTCCAAGTATCAACTTGACCACACCAAAATCCTCCTCTGATCACTCTTATGCTCCCAACTTTGTTGGCACTCTCTCGAAATCTACTTCAGAATCGACCTACAATCTCCTCAATAACACTACGGAGAGATGGCAACCTCCCCGTAAACCAAAGATGAAGTATGACGACCTTGAGCATAAGATGGAAGCTGCTCCTCTCTATGTCTTGGTGTGTACCTATCTCAATTACTTTGTATTGATCCTCTTTGGCCATTTACGGGATATCCTCGGTAAATTGTTCAAGCCTCAGGCTTATACTCACTTAAAGACCAACCAGGTAAAACCTCTCTCTTTTTTTTTTTTTTTTAAAAAAAAAACAAATTTCTCATTTATACTAAACAATGGAAAATAACAGGGTTATGCTCCTCTCGTTTCTGATTTTGACTCATTTTATACGCGCCGCCTTTATATTCGTATTCGGTAACGATCTTTTTTTTTGTTTGTTTGTATTTATTTATTTATCAAATCTATCTGACATTTCTATTGCAAATTCTAATTTTAGTGATTGTTTTAACCGCCCCATTACCGGTGTCGCATCCCGTACAGTCAAATTACTTGATCGTGTCTCCCCCGATTTTAACCGTACATTCCGCCTCACTGGCACCACCAGTGAAGTGCTCAATTTCTCATCCTACAACTACCTTGGCTTCTCTGACAACACTGGACCCTGTGCTGAGGCTGTGCAAGACAATGTCTTGGACTTGGGCATCACGTCTGCCAGTCCTCGTGCTGAGGCCGGTACCACCAAGCAGGTCCAGGATCTCGAACACCTTGTCGCCCGTTTTGTAGGTAAAGAAGATGCCATGTGTGTCTCGATGGGTTTTGCTACCAACTCGACCACGATTCCTGCTCTTGTCTCAAAGGGATGTCTTGTCATCTCGGATGAATTGAATCACTCCTCTATTGTTTTCGGTGTTCGTCTTTCTGGTGCTTCTGTTCGTGTGTTTAAACACAACAACATGGACGATCTTCGTGAGGTGCTTCGTGAGGCTATTTCTCAAGGTCAACCTCGTACACATCGTCCATGGAAGAAGATCTTGGTCATTGTAGAGGGTCTTTATTCTATGGAAGGTACTATGGTCAACCTTCCTGAACTCGTTGATTTAAAGAAGGAATTCAAGGTATTTTTTTTTTAATGCACAGTCTCTTTTTAAAAAATCCAATATGTATTCTAAATGTTCCTCCTTTCCCCTTTTTCTTTTCATTAGTTTTATTTGTATGTAGATGAAGCTCACTCTATTGGTGCTTTGGGTGAAAATGGCGGTGGTGTCTGTGATTTCTATGGTATTGACCCTGCAGAGGTTGATATTCTCATGGGTACTTTCACTAAATCTTTTGGTGCTGCAGGTAAAAAGAAAACTTGTAAATCATCCTTCTTCAAATATCTAATCTTTCTAATTCTTTTTAGGTGGTTACATTGCTGGTGATAAGGCTATTATTGATCATTTACGTTTACGTAACCATGCATACAATTATGCAGAATCCATCTCTGTTCCTGTTATTCAGCAGGTGATTACTTCCATGAAGATTATCTGGTAAATAAATACATAAACAAAACAAAAGGTACACAACTTATTAACATCATCCTCTATCTCTCTTAGTGGTGAAGATGGCACTGATATCGGTCGTCAAAAGATCAAGCAACTTGCCGAAAACTCATTATACTTTATTGAACGTCTCAGAGAAATGGGCTTCATTGTTTATGGTGACCAAGGCAGTCCTGTCATCCCCTTGCTTCTCTTCAACCCCGCCAAGATTCCCGCCTTTTCGCGTGAGTTGTTAAAGCGTGGTATTGCTGTTGTCGTTGTTGGATACCCCGCCACGCCCATCATCACTTCTCGCGCTCGTTTCTGTTTGTCTTCTGCTCATACTAGAGAGGATATCGATAAGACTTTACAGGCTATTAGCGAAGTCGGTGACATCTTACTTCTCAAGGTTAGCAGCGAGACGATAGCTAAATAAGGTTTTTTTTTCTTATATCCAACGAAAAAGAAAAAAAATAATTATTATAAAAAAAGAACAAAACTGCATAACTGTGCAGTAGATACTAAACAGAAAAAACCATATTAAAAAAAAAAAAGATACAAACTCTCTGTACACAACATTTTCTTTTTTTTTTTTTTTTACCCTTCCCCTTTTTTGTCATATTTGCTCAGTCATTTTCCTTACACACACACACACACACACACACACGCCTTCTCAATAATTTATATAGAGTAGATTTCTTCTCCTTGTTTTACTTTACATATTCCTCCTCCTATTGTATTCATTCTTCTTTTTTTTTTTTTCTTAATAAAAACAAAAAATAAAAACATCTTGTTTTCCATTTATGATTCCATCATGATGTAAAAAAAGATGGTGATACTTTGCAACACCTTCGGTTATTCAATACATCCGAGATAGCAAAAAAAAAAGTCTTTTTTGATAGATAAAGGTGTTTACTATATTCGGTAATCCACTCTATAGAATAAATGCATACTGCTACATATGTTTACATATGCAAAAGACATGTTCGATATTGATCGCTGTTATAAAGGAAAAAAAGAACATAATAAGGGCATCACATCTATTAGGTTTCTTGTATCGTCATTAAGTCGGAGTAAGTATAAAACATGGGCCTTGGGCATTAAAAAATATATCGTTCATTTTGTTTTTTTATTTATATTAAAATAGCGACTTGAAATCCAGTTTTGTGTATCTTTGCCTCTTGTACCAATTTGTTCTTTCCATTATAGATAGAATAAATATATTAGATAGAATATATATATATATATATATATATATATATATATACTGGTAGGGTATATATAACACTTTATGTAGTGATTTGCTCACCACTTGAAATATCTCTTTTTCTTTATTATTACAAAAAAAAAGAAGAGTAGAAGAAAAGAATACAAACGTAATACACATGTCCAAGTTACCAAAAATGAAATAGAAAAAAAAAAAAAAACTAAAACCAAATATATTCTAGAGCTCTTTTTCAACGGTTAATATGAAAACCAGGTACATCTTTCTTTTTATTGGCCAGCTTTTTTTATTTTAAAAAAATATGAAACATTTAAATGATCATAAACATGTCCAACACTGTTCCATGTCGCTTTAGGATCTTTTTACTCAGTCAGTACAGCATTGAGGGTTACAGAAGTTAGTTTTCTCTTTAGTAAGCCAAAGTGTTACAGCAAAGTTTTTTTTACTAAAACGTTTCATTTTCCGATTTTTATTAAAAAAAAAAAGAGGTTGCGAAATAAAATCCTATTTCTATTGGCCAACATCAACTTGACTTCACATGAATACGGCCAAAAACAGTGTTAGTATCACTTTTCTTCAATTGAATTCTATGAGCCTCGACCACCTTTCTTTCTCTCGCTCCTTGATAAGATATGCACATACTTTCTTATTGTCCCCTGAACTTGTTTTCTTTTATAAACCTTTATTTCGAATGTTAGAACTATGTTTCCTTTCGATGCCGATTTTGCCGCCTTCTTCTCCCTTTTTTTTTTTTTTCTTTTTTTCCAGAAAAAGAAAAAGTATAAAAAACGAAAAAAGTCGTATGTGTCACACAGCATTTTCGGTAAATGAGTATCAATTTGATTCCGAAAATCGGCACAAATATCCTTCCGGTTCCTTTGGAAGAGAAAGAGATGGATCAGCATAAATGCTAAGCGTATGGTTCCCTTTTTTTTTCATAGGATCCGCTTGTGATCAAATACAGCGGATTAATTATAAATAGATTGACAACTAATATTTTTTTGAAAAAAAAAGAGATATTTCATGCCTCTTCTCTCCTTTTTTTTTTATAACAATGACATCCTCTCACAAAAAAAAAAAAAAAAAAATGGTAGTACGGAATATGACAAAAAAAAAAATGAAATAAACATTGAAATTGCTCGTGACAATTTTATTGCTGTCAAACAAAGTCGGAGCTTACCTCTTTTTTTTTTTTTTTCTTTAAAAAAGGAAAATGATGATCATTTGAACCTTTTATTTCTAAAAAGGGGAGGTATGTATGTATATCCTGACCTTCAATATAAAGATCATCTTCACAGGAAGTAAACAAACAGTCATTTTTTCGGGAATGATTTTCAGTATAAGAAACGAATTTGTATCAAATGTAAATACAGTTCTAATTTTTACCATCCCGAGCTTCAATAATGTGATATGGTTTCATCAAGAAATATGTAGAACTGTGTTCACTTCAGAATTTGTTGTATAATGAGAATTATTGCTTTGCTTCCAAAACTGGCATTTAAAAAAAATCCATGCTACAGGTAAAACATTGAAGTATGTTCATTTTTATACTTCTTATCAAAATAAAATTTATTTATTTATTATGTTTTAAATAATTGGAATATCAGGCATTTTATTCTTAGCAAATTCTCGTGTAAATATTGTTTGGTATCTAGGTTATTAAAGGAAAGTCTAGTGAATTTGATCAACTTAATTGTGAATTCATATTCTTGCGACTGGGCAACATCCGACTTATCGAGTTGGGGCAAATGAGTTATTTTCATCTAAGAGAGATGTGTCATTCTTGTTGAATCAATCAGTACTACTAATTTGACTGATGATATGGTCAGCTACCGGAAACGTGGGACTACACAAAGTTTAGAAAGACTAGCCAAAACCTATTACTAGCAATGAAAACTGGTTTCTACCTCCAGATACATTTTTCTATATTTATCTGAAGGCGATGCAATCTGTGTTTTCGCACTGTAAGGATCGTTTATACTTTGTCCTTTCCCTTCCCGTCACTCACTGTCTTTGTTAGATGTTCCTATCTTTTTTGAAGCAGTATACACACGTCTAAGGTATATTATGTTCGTTTGTTTTCGCAACGGATATGTTGAGCCACTATTTCTTCCCTTTCCAGTTCTCTGTCATACTTCAAATGGCCTTTCATTCTTGACCCAATACCAACACCCGCAATTTTCTATGAACATATTGAGGCGGTTTTTCGATATGAAGACGAACTTTCTTTTTTTTTGGAACAGAATCTGTAAATATACATGCAGCTCATTAGCTCATAACTATACCTTTCCTTCATTCTGATAAGTATTGATTTCTATTGTTTCCCCCCCTCAAAAGTAGCCTATACTTTTCAAACGTATTTTGAAGTTCACGGACATTATCGGTATTGCAAAAGTCTGAATACCCTTGATTAGCCTCTTTATTTATCATCTCTTGTAATTTCATGGCTCTTTTTGAACCAACTTTAAGATGAAATTCTAGTGCATGTACTTAAAGATAACTTTTTCACAGTTTCTCATCAGTATTTTTGACCACACTGACAGCTTGTGTCACCATAACATTGACATTATCTGTACTATTACATCTTTTTTGGGAAGGAGTGGAACAAGAAACGGTTTTTGGGAGACTCTCTATTCAATTTACACAAGCCAGTCTGATTTTTTTTTGTTCAACTTGGGATAGAACATCCATATTATGATCAAAGAGAAGCTCGTATCTGTTTGATATCGAAGCGATTGCATTTATGTCGAAAAAATTAATTGAATGTTTCACCCAGTCGTTGTGTTTACTGATTCTCTTGTTTTAATTTACGTTATAATCACAGTCATATAATTGTTCATGTTACATCTGATTTTTGAACTAAAGAATATAGTAAACTAAGATGGTGGGGCATCTACTTTTAATGTATGTAAATTCATTGGGGAGCTGGTATAGGTGAAATAAGGCTGTATACAGTTCTTTTTAGTATTTGCTTTGCCATAAGGGAAAAAAGGCTATGATGAAAAAAGTATCCTTCTTTGGAATGTATGGCATTATTTCTTTTATGATCAGTAAACAAACTCTGATTTCGTTTGGCTGAATATCAGATAGCACATCCTTCGTATACCTCTCCTTTACCCTGGTTCCAGGATTTGATAGTGTTTACCAGAAATCGACTCTAGTGTACTTTTATAGTTTTTTTTTTTTGTTCATTGATAGTGCTACTAAATGGAGCTGAACTGGTTTGATCTTTATTTTTAACATCCTCCGGCAATATATCAAAATTATTCTTGGCATGAAGCCTTTTTCTTGTTTTCCAGTTTTCTCAAGAAGAACGTGTTAAGCTTGCCCCTCCAAAAACCTGATTAGCTTTCAGCGACCGTGTTTACCCTCCTTTTTTTTTCTTTGTCTAAACTGGTCACATTCTAACAAGGCTTGTTTAATCCTTGTATATATATTGATTTTATTTTTTTTCGAACAAAGCTCTACATCTTTGTTAAAAGCCATCCTGGTGCCGTTGACGACCTTCTTCAGGCCATAAAGGCGCCATATTGAGATGTGCAGATATATGCTCTAAGGTTTTATTCCGCTTTTTTTTATATGTACGGTTTAATTACTTTAAAAATAAGTGTATTGTAAAGAGAAAGTGAAATTAAAATCGAATAAAGGAAAGAAAAGGGAAAATATGATGTAGTTTCTTTTTTTTTTGTGATTAATAAAAGGTTGTCAAAATGGATCTTCAAAAAAAGGATACTCACTTTACTTGGTTCCTCTCACACTCACCTTCTTTCAGCACAGACAACGTTTATATACCATTCAATTTCTCAAACAAATAGAGAAATCGTATTTTACATTTATAAAGTTGGCGTTCTTTCAGCAATCATAAATATCCTGATCTTAGTTCAAATAACCACTATATCACTTTAGTTGCTTATTGGCGTAAAGTCACATCTTCAAAAACAAAACTCGGGGCATGCTGGTTATGCTCATTTTTGTATGTCGGTTTTGTTTCATTTACCCCCTTTCTCTAATATATCATGTAGAAACAATAGTTTAATTAGACATATTGTTTGAGCTTAAAACATTTAACCCATCTCACCTTCTACTATCTGCTGTACGATGCATTTTAAAATGGTAATAGAGTTGATTATTTAATATGGAATAAAATAGTAATTATAATCAAATATAGATATAGAACAGGACTTTGCTTAAGAATAATACCAATAAAAATACATACACGATTTTATTAAAAAAGGGTATGACAATTTAAATTTTTGTCAAAAATGAAGTACTTTCCAATTATGAAATGTCTCTGTGAAGAGAGGGAACGTGTGTATTTAACGCGTATTTAGAAATTGATTCGAAGAGATGTAATGCTTGTTACATACATTATGCGAGTTTATAAAAAAAAAACAACCATCATAACAAATCAAAAAAATCACAAAAAGGGGTGAGTACCATCATGTTACTTGAGCGAGTCGATTTTGTGGCATATTTAAAACGAGTGATGCCATTAAATCATAAGTTTAAAGGATGAAATATTTGCAATGTAAAAAAAAAAAAATAGAATTCACGTGTATTGTCACCAAGAACATAATTGATAGTAGTTTGATTGCAATTACAAGAAATGGATTGTATAAGATGGTGTATTTTTTTTTTGTGAAGTACTCAACTGTTGCGATTACAAATAACTTTATTTTTATCCATAAAATAATACAAGCTAAGCCTTACTTAACGGTAGCAGCAGCCAAACACTCATATTTGTAAGATAGGCAATATACTCCTTGATTCATAAGAGTTTTATGGAGAATTACATTTATGAATGGCAACAAGCAAAAACATGTTTTTCATTAAAAAAAATAAAAATATAATGAAAGAGAGAGTAAAAGATGTGTAGGTGTGTTGTAACCAAGATAATCTTGTAAGCTACTATTTTTTAAGTAACACATGATTTCAATAAAGTTATATTTTTTTTACAAAAAAATAATACTAATAATAATAATAATAATAATAATAATAGCATTTGAATTATATTCAAAGATTTCAGTCATTTACAATACTTGGATATTTCATTCAAATCAGACACTCTCTCAACCATTCTACTTTGAAACAATAAAATCAATATTATTCTATACTTATGTGTAACTGTTTTCCTCGCAAACACACAGCCCAATGTTCCACATTTATCATCTGAGTTTTTTTTTTTTTTGCTTTCTATTTCTTTACGCTTTTTATTTTAGTACTTTTTCCCCTTTTCCCTTTTTTTTCATTTTTTTCACTCTTCTTGTAACATAAAATAGATACATAAACCATGGCTAAAAATAATACATTTGATCCAGAATTCTACAGATATGTTGTTGGAATAGGTAAATCATTATTACTCTATCGCAGGAGAAAAAAAAAAAAAATAACATTTATCTTGAAAAAAAAAAAAACAGATTTCGGAACCACTTTTTCAGGAGCTTCATATACTTTTACAAAATCAGATAATGCAACGTTAGAAATAAGAACGATTACAAAATGGTAGAGTAAAAAAAAGCAGTCGTTTGATATATGTAGATATATCTACACAACATAGTATCTAAACTATTTTTTCAGGCCAAAAGGGCAACCTGGAGGCTATCCCAAAGTACCAACAGTAATAGCCTACAAAGACGGTACCGACTTTAAAGAGTACGTCTGGGGCGAAAGAATCGCCAAAATAACAAAAGGCTACACCATCATTAAACTTTTCAAACTTCATCTGGACTCTGAAAGCAAAGATATCCCTCCACTTCCCAAGGGACTCACCATCGTCAAGGTCATTTCCGATTATCTAAGAGGTATGCATGAAAACATTTGCAAGGCTATAAAGGACACAATCGGCAACATTTTTGATCCATCCACACTTCGATATGCACTCACCGTACCGGCCATGTGGACCCCACAGGCAAAGACTGCGATGAGAGAAGCTGCCATCCTGGCCGGGATTGTGGATGCAAATGATCATCCAGATCGACTCATGTTGATTGGCGAACCTGAGGCTGCAGCACTGTATGCTGAAAAGACTTCTGGTGGCAGAGATATTGAACCTGGAAAAACAGCCTTGATTTGTGACGCTGGTGGTGGCACCGTCGATTTAACTGTCTTTGAAAAACATTTATGTGGGGATACGATGGTCTTGCGTGAAATCACAAGAGGTTGTGGTGAATCATCGGGCTCATCTATGCTTGATTTAAGAATGAAGAAATATTTAAAGGACCAAATATCTTCTCAAATGCCAGAGGTGGAAGATAAACCATTGAATACAATTATAGAAGAGTTTATAAAAGATATAAAGGTACGTTTTTATTATTATTTTTTAAAAAAAAAAGAAAAATGGTGGTTTATATATATATATATACAAATATACAAATATGTTATAATAGCCCAATTTTGAAGGAGTCAGAGATGAAGACGATGAGACAAGAATGAAGTTACCTTTTGGATTAGGATCACTTGATATCAATACAGAAGACTTTAAAATAAACAGCTTAGACGGTGTATTAATAAAGGACACAGTTATCAAAGACGTTGTATTTACACCTGTTATACAAAGCATACTAAATCTAATCCGATATCAAATGGATCAAATGAAGGAGATCAACCGACATCTAGACTATATCATCCTAGTTGGAGGCTTTGGTCAATCAGGCTATCTGTATGAGCAGATCCTAAAAGTATTCGACAATGACGTAACAAAAGTATTTTCTCCAGAAAATGGAGAGATCGCCGTGTCAACGGGTGCAGTTTACTATGCAATGGATACTCGTTCAATCAGTCACAGAATAATGAGAATATCTTATGGTGTAAAGATTAGTTCTCCCTTTATCGAAAACATGGATCTATCAGAATACCAATACACTGACAAGGCGGGCCAAAAGTTCTGTAAAAACAGATTTGATATATTTGTGAGAAAGGGTGAAGAGGTCAGCTTAAATGATAGTATTAAGAGAAATTATTACACTTTCAATCAAAAGGCATGCGATATTGGTAAATTATATATAAATACACATAAAAGAAAAGGATTGTATTCCAAATGATTTTTACGTGTATAGTTAACGTCATTTTTTTGTTGTATAGAAATATACGGTTTTGGAGGTAGCAGTCGTCCTCGCTACGTGACCGATCCTGGAGTGAATAAAGTGGCCCACTTCTCAATGAAATTACCACATGTTGAGGCTCAGGATAGTAATGTAGGAACTGAATTTACATTTGAAATGTATTTTGGACATACAGAAATCAAAATTGAAGTTGATATTCCCAATCATGAAAGACTTACTTTTGTTGCTTCCTATGAAAGTGATCATAACATTGAAAACTAAGTCAAAACTAATAAAAAAAAATGAACATAGCAGGCATGTTTTGGTTTTTTATCAAAAGAATTTTGTAACAGTTTATTGAGCTACTTTCAGCTTTATCATAATTAACTTTGCTTTCTTAGATATGTTTGATGTGTCTATACTTTATATACAAAGCTAACCAAGCAAATGATAAAAAAAAGAAAAAAGGCCAAATAGCTTTGATTTATATTTTTTCAGCCCACTTTACTCTTGGCAGACATATGAAATTAGGATAATTTCATGGCTTTTTTTTTTAGGTATCCTACACAATAGTTTGACACTATGTCATATCTAACTAATTTGGTTTTATGCGAGTGGTCAATATATTGCCGCTTAACACAAGTGAAAAAATAAGGAGGGGGCTAGAGCCGGCTACCTGCGCTATTAACGAGTATTCCTATTTTTTGATCCCATCATTCCATAAAATATATGACTTATATATATTTGAATGTTCTCACAAAACAAAATTTTTTTCTTTTGTATAACGCATATAGTAACACGCTTGTTGCTGATGTTATCAGCTCCTCTCAAAGAGCATTATGATGTGCTACTCGCCTTCCTTTCTTCATATATATATATATAATATAAGGGAAAAAATTACTTTTTTAAAAACGACAATAACAAGTCTCTCTTCCTTCACACATAAACCCACACATGTGCAGAAAAGGTGAATAATTACACTGTGCAACACAGCCTTGTAACAATGCCAATACAAAAGCTCATATCGTTTATCAAACTCGTGATATTGCAAAGCCATTTGAGTGTAACAACTATTTTTTTGCCTTTTTTTCGAAATTCCTCACAGATTGTTTTTTTTTTTCTTTTTTGTTCCTTTTTACTTTTTATTTAAACCTTTATTTATTTATAAATTTTTAGAAAGAAAAAAAAACATTAAAGAAGACATGTTGGGTGATACAGAGCAATACAGAGCATCTGGAGTTTATGGATATCTTATTGGTATAGGTAAAAGCATTCTTCACTATAGACAAAGAAGGAACAGAGAGGATTGGACTGATTGTATATATATTTTTTAAAAAAAGACTTTGGTACGACTTTTACGGGTGCGTGCTTCGCTCCGTTCCATGATTCCAAGTCAAAACCCGAGATTGTTTCAGTAGACATTTGGTAATTTTTTTTTTTTTAACTTCAGAGTGTTATTTTTTTTTTTTTTGAATCTAATATATATATATATATATATATATATATATATATAGGCCAAGACACCAAACCTACGGTTATCCCAAAACACCCACTATCCTCTTATACAAAAAAAACGAGGATGGATATACAATAGATAAATGGGGAAAAGCCGCCGAGAAACTTAAACACAAAGCAGTGGACGACAAGCTCTTCTTTTCACTTTTCAAGTTGCTCTTAGACAAGGACTCAGGCGTCGAAAACAGGTACAGACATCAATTCCCCACAAAGCGTCTGATTGCAGACTATCTACGACACGTTGACCAGTACATCAAGAAAATCATCAAGAATCAAAATCCAAAGGCGATCCAGGAACACTGTTACTGCATTACCGTACCGGCCATGTGGGACGATAGCGCCAAATCCATTATGCGTGAGGCTGCAATGGAGGCTGGGATGATCAAAGCCTCTGATGAGCCTGGGAGATTGATTTTAACAAGTGAGCCGGAGGCTGCTGCGTTGGAGTGTGAGAGGATGAATATCAAGGGCTCAGCGATTGAGGACCACGAAACCATCATTATCTGTGATGCGGGTGGTGGAACCATTGATTTGACGGTATACCAGGTAGTGATTGAGGGGGACAAGAAATATTTTGAGGAATTAACGCGGGGTCATGGTAAATCGTGTGGGTCGTCGTATATTGATGATTTGGCGAAACTTTGGATTCGGGGTCATTTGGATCAGTGTGCACAGCATTTTACTGAATATGCGCTGGATGCGATGGTGGAGGATTTTAGAGATAAGCTTAAAGTATGTTTATATACACCTGTAAAAGTGATCTATATATATATATATATATATTGTTTATTTATTAATGCTGCTATGCCCCTTGGCTACATAGATTAACGTAGACGGAGAAGATGACGATGATATTTATATTGAGTTACATGGTACAATAAAACTTAATCCAAGCGGTGTACCCGACTATATCGAAGAAAATAATCTAAAAATTACCTCGCAACAGATGCTAGAATACATCTTTGACCCCGTCGTAGATCAAGTGCTGGCATTGATCGACGAACAACTTGCAAGAATACCCGGTATCAGACCCGACAAGCTCTTTTTGGTCGGTGGCTTTGGACAATCTGAATATCTATTAAAGCGAATCAAAGAGGAATTTTTAGAGTCAGGACGAGTTGGAAACCTCTTTGTACCACCCAATGGTGCTCTGGCCATTGCCAAGGGTGCCGTTCTCTACGGTCTAAACCCCTCCATCATTACACATCGTGTTGCCCGTCGTTCCTATGGTGTTCGATGTAACAAAAAATTTAGAGACGGCATCGATGACCCCAACAATCTGCTACTCGGACTTGATGGTCAGCGAAGATGTAAGAATCGACTCGATTTCTTCGTTACCAAAAACACAAAAATCGCAAGTTCCCACTTTATTGAACGAGAATATTTCGCCTTCTATCCCCAAAACACAAACTCTGTCCTCTACTCTTATAACGGTGAAGATGATAGTTTACCCGACTATGTCTACAGTCAAGGTGCTGAAGAGGTATCCCGATTCAATATCAAAATGCCGATGATTCCAGGAAAGAAGGATGGAGATAAGATTGCTTATAAAACAAGAATTTATTTGGGTCTCACAGAGATCAGGTTTGAAGTTCAAATTGCCGGTGAGACGCAAGTACATAGAGTCAACATTTCAGATCAACCACTCAATACCTTGACGGATAATGGAACTAATACGCCTGGATATGATGGCATTGTTACTTACTTCCATCAGCAAGGCTTTGCAACAGATCAGTATCCCGGGCAGGTACAAGCGGGGAGAGGGATCAATTCTGTATACTTGCATGACTCACTTACAAACTGGAGACCAGAGATCTAGTATTAATAATAAAAGAAAGTACCCAAAAAAAAAAAAACGAATAAATCATCAGTAATAGTAGTAGCAATAATGAAATAACAGAGAAGTCAAGTGAACTTTTTTTATTGTAATTTTGAAAATTTAAATGAAAATGTATGATTTAAGCAATGAGCTCAACAACACCACCAGCTTCCTTGATCTTCTTCTCGGCAAGACGAGAGACAAAACGAGTACGGACAATAAGAGGCTCGGAGATCTTACCCTTAGCCAAGACCTTACCATAACCCTATAATACATATAATATAGACTTTTTAGTTCCTTTTTCATACCTTCACCATCATATTCTTATATAACTTACGTTCTGGAGAGCATCAACAACGGGAACCTTTTCAGTGTTCTTGTATTGCTCACGAACACCTTCACCAGCAAGAGTCCAGAGTTGGTCAATGTTGACAACAGGACGCCAGTTGGGGTTGTTCTTCAAGTGGAAGTGACGCATACCGACCTTACCGAAGTAACCAGGATGGTACTTATCCATGTTGATACGGTGATGGTGCTGACCACCAGCCATACCACGACCACCAGGATGCTTTCTGTGCTTTCCAACACGACCGTGACCGGCGGAGACGTGTCCACGCTTCTTTCTGTTATGGTGAAGTCTGGTAGGCTAAAGAAAAAAAAAAAACAGGAGAATAAGTCTTCCATCTCTTTTCAATCCATCCATCCATCCATCATGTATATGCAATCCTATCCATCGATGATGTTGTAAACTCAATGCCCTAACTTACCATTTCGGTTAAAAAAAGAGAAGGAGTCCTTAGTGAGTGCACATTCTGCCCTTCAGACTTCCCAATTGGATTTCCCGGAGTAGCAAAAAAGTCGACGTCACATTTGTTTGCACCACTGAGTCTAATATAAAATGCTCCCTCTTTTCTTTTTCTTCAAACCCAACAAGCTGTTTCAATAAAGTAAAAAGAAATCACCCCCCCTTTTTACAGAAAACAAAAATGTCAAATATACCAACTGACTCGACACATTCTGAACAACCAACTCAAGCAGATCCAGACAAGATTGTCGCGTCTTATCTTAAACAAAAGGGCTATGCACAAACAGAGGCCATCTTTTTACGCGAATCAAAGGGAGAATCAGTATCTCTAAAAGAGATTTCAGATGACACCTCGTCCAGTGATGAGGAACAGGACGATATAGACAATGCTGAATCAAACTCTTCAGTCCTTGAAACAGAAGAAGAAGATCCAAATATATACGATGTGAGCTATAAAAGTCTAAGAGAATGGATCGAAAACTCGCTTGATTGGTACAAGCCTGAATTACGCTCTGTATTATTTCCCATCTTTGTACATTCATTTCTTGATCTTGTCAGTAAAAACTTACTTGACAATGGTAAATATATATATAATAATATAATAAAGACAAAGCGACTCATTTCTCTTTATTTAGCACAATTATTCATAACAACATATCGATCAGATCATGTCGAATTACATACACTCGATCTTGATTCACTTGCCACTGTCACCCTCCCCGAACACGTACGCCAAAACGAACTAGCACAGCTCTATCGAAACAACAAGTACAGTTTGCGCATGTCGGGCGTACCATTTGAGCTGTTTTTAAACTATTTACAGGATAACAAATTCATGTTGCTATTGCGCATTGTAAATCAGTACCTAAACATTCAAGGTTTGAATATATGAACGAGAGAGAGAGAGAGAGAGAGAGAGAGAGAGAGAAATAGAGTTCATCTTTATATATATATATCAATAGTTGTTCATGGTAAATTATTGAGATCCGCAGGCGGATTAGAAATGGACGATGTCGTTGGTATTATTGGACACGACGCACATCAGATTGATGAATTTAATAAACAAGACGTACAATTGGCATTATCTCGTCTTGACCCAGCATTGATGAAGGATGTAGAGAATGCAATGAAGGAGAATGGAGATACAAAGGAATTGATTGAGAAGTTTAGAGATTTAAAGGGATCGAATATTCCATTACCACCTTAGTAAGTAGTCATTTGGAGACTAAAAATAGAGAAAAGGGAATCCTCAACTCTTGATACTTTGTTAGTAGAAAAGCTGATATCCAAGCAGAAGTGGGATTGTTACATAATATAGAACACCGTATACCATTAAACAGTACATCATTACCAACAATGTGCTGTCATACATTTCATAATACACACGACAGGTAGTTTTTTTCTAGATAAACGGAATATGACTTTTTCTTTGCTAATGCTCTCTTGCTATTCATTCAAACATGTAGCCTCAACTGTGTCACCATCACTAAAGACACTTCATTGATTGCAGGTGGTTTTTCAGAATCTTTTGTAAAAATATGGAGTCTAAAAGGAGAGAAATTAAGGTCACTAAGTAATAATATCGATCCAGCATCGATTCATGATGGTAAGTCTCTCCTTTTATCTATTGAGAAGCAATTGTGATTAACATGTTCTCAGTCAATGACCTGAATCGATGTCGAGAAAAGAAAGGATCGGAATATAAAAAGCTAATAGGCCATTCTGGTGCGGTCTATGGGCTCTCATTCAGTCATGATAATCAATATATTGTTACTGCATCAGAAGATCGCACTGCACGGTTATGGAGCACACAAACCTATTCAAATCTTGTTGTATATAAGGGACACAATGGCCCTGTGTGGGATGTTGATTTTGGTCCACTTGGGTTTTATTTTGCAACAGGTTCACATGATCGTACGGCTCGTTTATGGAGTTGTGATCATATTAATCCTTTGAGAATCTTTGCTGGTCATTTATCTGACGTGGATGTAAATGAGAATATCAGTAGTGCCATTACTTGTTTTTTTTTAACAGTTTTTCTCTATTATAGATAGTTAAATTCCATCCAAATTCGAAATATCTAGCTACAGGTTCCAGTGACCGTACAAGTCGACTATGGGATGTTGAAAAAGGTAACTGTGTACGCATCTTTACCGGTCATACCGGCACAATCAAGACCATTGCCATGTCACCCAATGGGTGTCTGATGGCAACGGCAGGAGAAGACCGATCCATCATGCTATGGGATTTGGGAAGTGGTAAACGCATCAAGAAAATGACAGGTCACACAGGCTTCATCTATACACTCTCGTTCAGTCAGGATAACAGTCTCCTGGTGTCTGGTAGTGCGGATTGTACTGTTCGTGTATGGGATGTAAATACAGACTCTACTTCTTCATTATGGATGGATGTTGATACACGAGAGATGAAGAGAGCGAAACTTGGTGATGATGATGATAAGAAACGAAAGGGTGTAACAGAGAGGTAAACAAAAAAAAACTTGGTTTTTTTCTAATAATAATAATAATAATAATAATAAACTGGATTTACTATATAGTCGAGAACACCTTGCTGTGTTTCCCACCAAACAAACACCAATATACAATGTTCAATTCACTCATCGTAATCTCTGTCTTGTATCTGGTGCATTCACACTACAAAAAGCAGCAGATCATCACTAAATAAAGTTGATTTCACATGCAAGTGTGTATATATTTGTATTATTATTATACTATGTTGGCTATATTTTCTTTGAAAATAAAAATAAATTTTAAGGAGGTCATTAACAACAGTTGAGTTTAGATTTACCAAAAATATATTTTAATGTTTAATCCCACATGCACAAAGAGAACTGTATATTTTATATATAATAAAGAAAAAATACCTCTTCTTATTTTCAATATCGTCATCAGTTAAACACAACCAAGATGGTTTAGCATCCTGTTTGTATCACAAATAAACAAATAGACGAGTCACTTTAATCATTTTTATATATAAAAATATCGGTTTATTCACTATTTGTCACTTTAAAACTAATAAACAATAATATCTCAAACGTGGATTGAATTATTTGTCACATCATTCTGCATATTTATGATCACACAACAATATAATATTTACAAATAAGTTTAATTGGAACAAGAAGGGCCTTTTCCGACCGGAAATATATCCTGACTAAGTTCTTGTCTGTCATGATTAAAATAGCGATCCTCGTGTTGAAACAGTAACGAGTAGAGTGAACGACCAATGGTACTCTTGGATGGTTGAGGTGGAGAGGCTAGATGGACAACTGGTCTAAAGTCAGGTGAGGCTTTGTTACTGAATCTAGTTGATTTTAAAGTTGTGTTTGTTTCTACGTCAGGATGTTGTTGTCTTTGTTGTTTCTTTTTGTTAACAAGTCGTTTAAAATCGCTTCCTTCGGTGTCGTGGAGTGTGATGGAGGGGGTGCTGTGTTTGGTATTACCAACGAGCTCTTGAAAGATGCCACCTATTGACGAGAATGAGAGATTGTTGAGAATGTCAAGTGGGTTATTGGTTGTCATTTTGTATACTAAAAGAAAATAAAGTTTTAAAAAAGAGAAAAAGAAAGAGCAACTAAATTATGCATTACAGATTAGTCTTTTATATTGACTTTTTGTTGGTGGCTTATTTCAGTCCCCGCGCTTGTTTTAAAAGCGTACTTCACACAAATTTAGAAATCAAATATAGGATCCGTTTGGAGTCACCATTCACTTTTAAATCAATTTTCTCGAATTTTTGAGTTTCATGTTGATTCGGCTTAGAGATAGAGTTAGGAGCACCCCCTAGATATGCTCCACATATGATATCTTGGATCATTCGGGCCGTTCCTTTATTATTTCGCCAACCCGATCCGGACCTTGTTCAGGCTTGACGTGCTGATAAAAAATCGGACAAGCGACTTATATAGTAAATAGTGTTTTTGGAACCGGTTAATAAATTAAGCGATTGGTTTGGGATGTGGAGTCAAAGTAACATCTTTTCTTTTCTGATTTTATCAAACACATATGACACTTTGATTAATACTTTTGGGAATTGGAAGGTGACTAAATTATCCAATTTTGTGGCATCCTTGAGGAGTTGTACTATATTCAATTCAGTCATGATCTAAAGACAATCACAAATAAGTTCGGTTGTGTAAAAGGTAATACTTTGTGCTATTGATAAAACGTCAATACTATTCCTTCTTCTTTCACTACAATTAACCACTACCCTTGTACTGAAAATGCAAATGCAGGCTTAACGTCGTTCTTGTTGATAACATTCTTATTAAAGTGTCCCAAGCGGCATAGATCCCAAGCAAGAACGTAGTAGTTCTCTGTGTTTTCCGCACTTTTCGCTTCGCCGTGCCCCAAGTTTTCTGTCCAATTCGACTGACTCATGATAAGCACCACATTGTCTGGACGCTCTGGCTTCTGTTCAGTATTCTTCGTGTTTGTCCTACTAAAATTTAAAATCGAAATTATACCCTGTCTATTCATGATAATATTATCTTTACTATCACGAGATAACTCCTTCCTCTGAGTTTGTTAAAAGCGGTTCAAGAACAGGATCTACATACATACTCCACATTTCCGTCTCGCTTGTTACGAATCTGATAGATTCTATCAAGGGTAGTTTTTCTATTCTACATGTTTAAAACTGTTTGTAAATGCATCCCGTCTTATAATATCTAACATTATTAACTTACAATTTTCTTATACTGTTCACCACACTGGTATTGATGCTATCCATCATTAGAGTGGGTTTATAGAGGTCAAAACTAGCAGCTTTAGGTGTGCTTTCCTTGCTTTGATCATTTTAAATATAGGACTCAAATAAAGTGAAACACTTTTATACAAAAAAAAAAAAAAATAATCATTCTAAAGATTAACATTGAAAAGTAAATAAACAAAAAAGTTTAAATGTGATTTTACATCAACAATGGTTTAAAGCGAGACCACTTGGCGGACTGAATACTAACCCACTGCTATTGACTGGAGAAAGACCTAACGTTTCTTTTTCTATATAGAGATAATCAATTAATACAAAATAAGTCTCTTTAGGTCATTAATATTACCTTTCGCTTTTGATTCAAAGATAAAGTCAAACCATCATTCCCCTTAATATTGTTTTTACTTACAACTCCTCCTTTTCATCGAAAATAAAAACACATTCTATAATAAGCCATACTCATTTGGTTATACAAGAAGTGTGCTCATTTTACATCAATTAACGATAATGTATGCCGATGCTTTGACAATGATGTACTAAAGTAATATTCAATTCATATAAAAATTGAATGCTATTTTGAAACCATTCCAATTTAGCATATTGTTTACAGTAAGAGCAAATCTTTAACGAGTGACGAAGCCACAACGCTACCAGAATATACATTTTACGAAAAACAAGAGTTTGTATTTCCTATCTTTTAGCAGTGTATTTAAGAAGTCTAGACTTCTGGCACTGAATTGACGTTACTACAATTTAATTTGTAGTAAAAAGTGTAGTGCATGTAACAATATCTATCAAAAAAGATCTTTTTTAAAATAGAGTTTATGGCAGAGTTTCAAGCAGGGGAAAAAAATTGGTGGTAAAAAAAAATTGTAATTTTGTTTTACCAAGTTGATCTCTTCTCTTTTTCTTTACATATAATAATGAACCCACTTCATGAAGCGCAGCATTCTAATCCACTAAAACCACGTAACCAGTTGTTTACTTGTTTGGCTTGTCAGGTGGCTTTCCCAACAACTGAGCGTCAACGCACACATTATCGTACAGAGTAATAGATAAATAAATAGTATTCCTTGTTGCCTAGTTACTAAATCACCTTTAGTTGGCATAAATACAATTTGAAGCGTAAAATTGCTCAATTGCCACCTGTTGCTGCTGAACAGTTTGCTCAAAAAGTATTAGGTAAAACTTACAACAAAAGACCTCCCTTTACTATTTACTAAACATGCGTGTTTAATAGCACAGCAAGCTAAAGGAAAGGAAGAGGAAGAAAAAAGTGGTACTATTTACGAGTGTATGGTGTGCAGGTAAGTGTTCTCTTTCATTTTTTTTTTTTAAAAAATAATGGAGTCTTATTTTTATTTTTATTATAAAAAGGAAATCATACTATTCTGAAAATGCCTTCTCCAATCATCTCTTATCCAAAAAACACAAAGATCTCGAGTCCAAAGGTGGAGAACCACTCCCCTCACCCGTCTTTCAAAAGACCCATCACCCCATGTTATCTGATGCTGAAGAGGATCTAACCGACAATGACTCAGTCATCAGCTCAATTGCTGCGGATTACTCAAAAGAAATTTGCTTGTTTTGCTGCGGGACATTTACTGACTTTGAGACAAATTTAAAGCACATGACCCAAGTTCACGGCTTTTTTTTACCGGATGTCGAGTATTTGGAAGATCCTGAGGGGCTTGTGAGTTATCTTGCAGAGAAAATTAGTGATTGTATATGTCTATATTGTAATGGTAGAGGTAAAGAGTGGAAATCACAACCTGCTGTTCGAAAGCATATGGTAAGTGAGGTATTATTAGGATAATGATGATGATATAATGTATATATATATATATATATAGTTGGATAAAGGGCATTGTAAAATGGCATACGATGAAACAGAAGACCCTGAAGCCCTATTACGATTTTACAATTTTGGATCCATGTCTGAACAAGACTTTGAGGCTTCTACAGCTGATACCACATTAAATAACAATGACGAGTTGATTTTGGCATCAGGTGAGAGGCTTGGACATCGTCGCTTTATGCGCTACTTTAAACAGAGACCGAGACGACCATCTCAAGAAGACGAAGAATCAGACAAGCCTCTTTCTATTGCAGAGGCTGCAGCACAAAATGGTATAGAGTTACCAGAGCCACGCAACCGAAAGGAGCGACGTAGATTGGCCCTGACAGATGGGCGCTCTTTGAATAGAGAAGAGTTGTTACGCAGATTGCCAGAAGTTGTTCAAAAGCAAGACTTTCAACGACAGACATCAATGAGAAATAATTTGGTAGCGACATCTAGACTTCGTATTCAGAATCCAATTTAGTTTATGTATTGTTATTTATTGATTATGCAATAAAAATGTTTTGATTCTATAGTGTAAAATAGCACTAAAGAGAAAGAAGGGGCTGTAAACTTGAATATTTCCAAGAGGTCTTTGGTAAAAAATAAACTAATTTGACGATTCATCGAAAACAAAAGTGATTTGTTTATTTGTTTATAGCTCGATGCCGTCATAATTGTTATATTCTTCTTTAATTCAAAAAAAGAGATGGTCCCAAATCTTTATGAAGAATAATACTCACACTCATTATAAAAATATAAATATACACTTTAAATATAATCCTGCATATAATTCACGTTTCAATGCATAAATACACGCAAAAAACCAAGGTTTGTATTTGAAATGGAAATTAAAATGAGCTTTTGTTAAATCGTCACGTTATTTTCCTACTTTGAATAACAACAAGAGAGCAAGAGAAAAAGAAAAAGAATCAAGTGATGCCACACTCCAAACTATAAACAATGCAAGTAAGTGAAAGAAAGAGTGAGACAGAAAAAGAGAGAAAGTGCGTGTGTGTGAAAAACTTGACATTGATTATATCCGAAATAGTCGTTATTACTGTTTAGATATTACGTACATAAATTGATTATATTGTGTGATGTAAAAATTTAAAAATGTCAATAATAATAATAATACATGCCATATGTTTACTATATTCTATTTCACTCTTTCACACACCCCATTTTATCTGCAGTTTAAAGTCCAACATCATGTCAGTTTATTCGTGCCCCTCTCTCTTCTCCTCACATGCTTCTTAAAAGTTTCCGAGTAAACAAGGTTGATCCTATTTTATTCTTTTTTTTTCTTTCCTTCTTTTTCAAACTCTTTTCTTCCTTCCTTCTTCCTTTATTTAAAATTATTATTGGCTTTCTTCTTTTTCATCTCTTCTTAATATCATTAATCAATAGTAATAAGTAATGCTTGTAGATCATCAGCCTGAAGAGGTACCTTAAACATGTCATTTTATTATGAATACAAAAGTAGAATTATCACTCATCTCTCTTCCTTCCTGACATTATCATTTTATTCTTAGCTCAGTCGAGGAAGATGCAACATTTTCGAAGACCGATATAAAAAAGTGAAGATTTTAGGCAAAGGGAATTTCGGCGAAGTCTTTTTGGCAGAAGAACTGATCACTAGAAGAAAAGTAAGAAAGAAACATGACATAAAAGATAAAGATTTAAAAATAAATTAAATGATCATTATTAGGTTGCAATTAAAGTCATCGATACAAGACGCTTTAAAAACGAAGATCAGAAAAAACACGCAGAAAATGAAAATGTGATTTGTAAAAAACTCGCTACCGACATTAAGCATCAGCATATCGTTGAAGTACTGGAAGTAATTCGAGATAAATACTGCATGTACTTGATTATGGAGTATGTTGGTGGCGGCGAATTATATGAGCGAATCAAATCACAAGGTCGTTTACAAGAGAATCAAGCAAAAGTATGGTTTCGAGAATTGATTGAGGCCGTTGCTTATATTCATAAGGTGAATATCTAATTTTAGAGAGACAGCGACAAAAAGTATTCTAAATCAAGACTCCCTAATTTTTTGTAGCATGGTATCGTTCATCGAGACTTGAAACCTGAAAATGGTAAGAAGAAAAAAGAAACAGAGGGCGTTCTTCTAGTTTTATCACCTTATTTTTTTTTACATCAACCTAAACCTTTTTGTAGTTTTATTAGATAACGTTGGTGGCATAAGACTTTGCGATTTTGGATTTGGGAATTTATTTGATGCAAATAAATTATTAGATACATATTGCGGAAGTCCATTTTATGCTGCACCTGAAATGGTTACTGCTACACCATACCGTGGCCCACCTGTTGATATGTGGAGTTGTGGAGTGATCCTCTATGCAATGCTAACAGGTCAGCTGCCGTTTCACTGCGATACAATGCCAGAGTTATTTAAAAAGATCAGTCTTGGTCTTTACAGGGAGCCATCCACCTTATCAGAAGAAGCGTTATCCCTTATCAGATGCCTGCTTTGTCGAAACCCAAAACGTCGAATCACTGCGGAAGGAGTTTTAAAACATGCCTGGCTTGAAGAGGATAATAGACGTAGTAGTTTTAAAAAAATGATAAAGATTCCCACCACTGTTTCAATGACCTTCAAAATGCCAAAGAGCAGCAGCCCCTCTACGTTTGATTTGGTTGCGTTGCCTTCACCTGTGGTTTCAGTCGGAGATGAGGAGTTGGCTTCTTACAACAACTTGCAGCCTAATCAAAGGGCCTCAAAGGCAACTCAATTTTTATTGCATGCCATTCACAGAAAGTCTCAGGTGGCTCCTTCAAAGGAAAAACCAAAGGATACCTCCAAAAAAGGAGGTAAGGCACTAGGCGCTGTTGCCGATCGCATTAAACGTCTTTTCTCGAGTTCTCTTATTCACAAGAGACTAATGCCTGCTTGAATACCTTTTTTTTTTTTTATCTCTCGAATACTACTAACCTGTTACTTTTCTGTGTTTAATCATTATTATCATTCTACTTTTAATTCCTCATTATTTCCTATTATATTTATTAGATATTGTTTAATCCTCTCTCACTTTTGATTTCCCTTGATTTCTTTCTTTGCTTTTCATCCCTTCTTTTTCCCTTCTTCTTTTTTCTCATTGTACACCCCTTTTCTCTCTGTATTAAAAAGGAAAAAAAAAAGTCAAAACGAATATAGTTTTTTATTATATGTTTGCCCGCATTAACCTCTTTCTAACTGTAAATAAAAACAAAGTACAAAAATTATGCAATTTAAAACGCAGTGTCACTCAACATGAACATTTTGTCATTGTCCAAGTTTTAACTTACATTTGACAGTTTCTGTCATTTTTTTTTTTTCGAAAGTCTCCGCAAATCTTTGGTTCGAGTCGTTGGAAATACCTATAACCTTTAATAAAAAAAAAAACTTCCGATTTATAAAACCTGTAAAATAGTAAAAAAGAGAATATTGTATGGCAGTTATCAGTTGAACAAACCCAATACAAGTAACTTGAATTAAAAAGAGTGATAAAAACAGAGGGTTTCGATACCAACAACAATAAAATAAAAATGATATATACACTAAACAACAATCGCTCTTATTATATTTATCGGATTTATTTTATTTTTTACTTTTCACTTTGGATTTCGCTCTGTCTTGAATATATGGTAAACCATGTAAACTTTTGGTGTGAAAGAGAGCGAGAGAGAGAGAGGGTTTCGGGCAAATATAATTCAACGAACCTGATTTGAACCTAGATTAAAAAGACAGTAAAACTCAAACCCCAAGGAACCTTTTTTTTTCATCTTTCTCTTTTTTTTTTTCAATTATATATTTTGCTTTTCATTTTTTTTTCACTCGCCTTTATTCTCTTTTTTTTTTACAACATAGTCATTTCTCCCCTTTTCTTATTAAGCGAGGAAAGACAACAGACACATTGTTTCTTTTTATAAAGGAAAAGATCAATCAGAAAAAAAAAAGTATACGTTATAATCTAGATATTCCTTCCATTGTATATTTTAATATTTTTGTTTTATTTTTTATCTCCTTGAACATTTTATCAGTTCCTTATTTCTCTTTCTATTTTTCCTTCCTTCTATTTTTTTTTTTTTTCTGTCAGCAACATTATATAAGATGAATATCTCAAATATAAAAGAAGATTATTACGAAGATACTGATTACCAAGACAATAAAGGTGAGGTACGAACCGCTAAATCAAAGGTATTCCAATGTACTGGCTATGGCGATTGTGATATGGTGTTTACTCGAAGTGAACATTTGGCTCGTCATATGAGGTATTTGTCTTAGCTTTCAAATGGCATAAAATAACAAATTAATGACATTTTTTTCTTTTTAGGAAACATACGGGAGAGGTAGATCCTTTTTTATGTTATTGTTTATTTTATAGCTATCATACTAATAATATGAATAGAAACCATTTCAATGTATTATTCCAGGATGTGAACGCATGTTTAGTCGCTACGATAATATGATGCAGCATACACAGACCCACAACAAATCCCGTGGTACCATTAGACGTACCAAGACGCCATCGAAAAAGATGCGCGGCAATGGAAAGAAAGCCAGTTTCCATAGGGGAAGTTCCTCTGATGAATATTCTGATGATTTCGGTCCCTTGCCCTCTCCACCTCCCTCTCGCAGGGGATCCTCTAGGGACCTTTCATCGGCCTTGAATGTTCAAGCAAACTTCAATCCGTTGGTAGACGATGATGATGATAGTGGTGATGACGAATATAGACCTTCCGCATATTATCAGCGCCCATTATCTCCACCTCCTCTTCCTCCTACCGGCAGTTATCAGCAACCGTTTTATCATCAACAGCAGCAACAGTACCGTTATGAAGGCTGGTTTCCACCTAGTGCAATTAATACGACAACATTACCACCTTCCCGATGTCCTGACTCCCCCATCTCTTCAGAATCATCCGGATCCCGTAGTGACCTCACTGAGTTAACAAAGCACCAACGTCGCTCTATGCCACACGTCTATTATCACCCCTACCCTTATCACCACCCAGAAAAACAGCTTGTACCCATCCTGCCTCGACGCAGTGTGCTACCCCAGCTGGCCTGCTACCTTGTCAATCACCCAAACGCATTACCGGAGAGTTACTTTGAAAAGCCTAAAATACATCGCCGACTTTCGCTACAAGACCTGAGTAATCCAATTGAATCATTAAAAGATTCTTCCGATGCTGAGGAGGGGATTGATCTGACCGAAGATGAATTTCAGGCAATCCAAGGTTTCGGACAGTTTTGTCGAGCTGCTGTCACTTGCACAAAATAATTTTTCATTCTGTTTTTTTTTCTCCTTTTTTTTTTTTCTTTACTTGTGTAAATATTTATATAAATAATTTTTAAAATAAAAATAAAAATTGATCTCCCCCTCTTTTTATGCAATTTATTAATGAGCCAGAAATACTAGTTTATAAAAACGTGTACGACCAACTACTTGCGTGGCCGTTTGTACTACGACCATATTCATATATAAACAAAAAAGCTCCTGAACTTCCACCCCCTCCTTCTCTCTCTCTTACCTTATGCTTATTCAATTATTTAAAAAATCACCCCAAGACGATCCGGATTATCGACTTAAACATCACTTCCTGTTGGAGGGCAATCGCACAGATTCACTGACACATGTTATGCACCTGTTTGATGAAAAAAGAAAGTATCCTCCTGCACCCACACTCGGACCATTACCTATCAAGGCCAACGGAGCGATTGTCGTGCATCGGCCCACACCAAACAAGATGGCGCGTTCGCCCGAAGAAGAAGATGATGATAGCGATGATAGCGATGACGATATTGTCATGAGAGAAGTGACAGTCATAAAACAAGATGCTGTGGAAGATCAGCTTGTGTTTTCCATGGCAGACAGTAAAGATGTAATTGACTTGATGCAGCAAGAGAACAAGCGACTCCAGCGCCAATTACTTATCGAACGAGAACGAAATCAAGATGGACAAAAGTCCAAAGACAAACAAAACAAGACTTTGAGGGAGGCCCTACATACTGTCTACCTCCTGGAAAAAAAGATCGCACGCTATCAACACCTTTTCCCTCAAAACGATTTTTCGGAACAGGCAAAGCGACGTCAATCCACTGGTTCCAATTTGGCACAGTTGATGCCGACCAAAGTATCGTACGAACACAAGTTGCATATTCTCTTGAATGAGATTGATGCGATGCAATGTGATGAAAACAGTGTGCGTCAAAAGATGTATCAGTATAAGAGCGAAAAGGAGCGCCTGGAGCGTATCGTCGGTTACAAAGATGAAACCATACGTCAGTTGGTACATGAAAGAGAGGTCTTGTTGGCGCTTCATCAATAGCTCATTCTATATATATATATATATGTGTGTGTGTGTAATCAATAATAAAATAAATTAAAAATAGTCATTTTTTTTTTATTTTTTTTTTTATTTGATGACTTCTGTCATTGTACCAGAAAGAAGGAGTAAAAAAAAAAATAGAAAAATAAAATGCGGGGAAGTACAAATAAAGTCAATTTTAATTATCGTATTTGTGTATGTTCATATAACTTTGAGTGTATGTATATAACCTTTTTTGATGATATCTTTGCTTGAAAAGTAATCTATCTTATATATCTCAAACAAAGTTGTTATTACAGGCTGTGCCTCGTGCTACCCCATTTCATTATAACAGCAATGCTTTTAAACAACTTTTTCAAGTGATACAAGGGGGTTCATTAAGATGTCAGAGAGGAAGAGGTGCTTATATTCTTATAATTGGGTAGCTTATATTGACCCACCATACCACGTGTTTCTACCCACCAAAATTTAGAAGTCTGATGGGGTCTTCTGGTGGGTGTCGTAATAACATATAGAGCAAGAGTTTTTGTTTTCTATGCTGTTTAAAGGATGCGCGATGATGCCCCTTTCTGTGTTTTAAAAAACAAAATATCTCAGTAAGCGCTTGATTAGTAGGGCTTAATCAGCGTTCTTTTTTTTTTGGAACTTTTATCTTTATCTTGCATGAATGACAATCTGGTAAGGACAATATATTTATTTGTATTGGTTTATCTTTGCTTTGATATATGGAAATAAGTAGTATTATAATAATGGCTAATAGTACGTGTGATTCTCATGAGTATTCTGTTTAAGATGTGGTTATTCAAAATAGTGTAGTAGGAACTAGATGAATCGTTATTTATTGTTACCCACACAAAGCGATGACTCCAATATAAGGGTTTATGTAACCCAGTGGGTTAATGTAGACTACTTGTTTTTAAATGTAAAAAAACATCATGGTGTCATTAATGTTATCGTTGCAAGAAGATCTACTAGACTCGGATTGGATTGACTCGGAAATAGTCAAACTACCGGATACTCTAGCAAGGAAACAGAAACTAGAGATAAAATGAAACAACTCTTCATTAAAAAGATTGAAAGACTAGTACAAAAAGATTTGTCTAATGTTAGATAGAATTAAAAATTATATTCTAATTTTTATTTTGATAATTTTAAATAAGAATGGAATAAAGGCCATTCTTTCTGTTTTCTATTTTGTTTTGTTTTTTTTTGTTTACGAGAAGCATGTGCGTGTGTGTGATGGTTTATATATCTATATACAAAAACAAAAAAAAATAAATATAAGAGAGATCGTTGTACAAGGAATGAATGCAGTTATGTAATTAATGAAGAGTAGCAGGCAAGATAAACTTTCGTATCGAGTGGCTCTCAGAGCCATGGTTGAGATGAGCTGAGCTGATGAGGTAATCGGAGATTTCTTTAGACGTGCCCAAGGAGGCCGTGTTCATGACCGCTAGAGTGAATTGGGATCCGGTCTTGTTTGTCAACAGACGCTCAAAATGATCGAGAATGCCTCGAACATGCAGTTGCGTTGTATCAAAGAGTGGAGGGAGATCGTTTGTAATGATTTCATTTACAATGTAGATTAAACGGGTTTCCACGTGTTGGTCTATCAGTGACAAAATACGGTCTGAGTTGGTTTCGAGACATGTATGGGATACTGTCACCCTTGATTTGTGAGGGTGTTGGAATTCATCGAAAGTATTATTGTTGTCATCATCAATGGTGTTTAACTCTTCCTCTGGTTGGGAAATCGGTGCCGTTGTCGCTGTGGTCTTGATATCCTGCAAGGTGGTAGCGTCTACAATGGTAGTGGGGCATATCTCGCGACATATGTTTTCGACATAACCAGTAAGTGAATACTTGTCTACTTGGCTTGCACGTGAATTCCAAATAGAGGGTAATGAGTCTTCTACATATGCTATAAATAAAGATTCATAAATAAATAATTTAGTGATTAAAAATAAATAAAAATATGAATATGAAAAGGAGTGCGGAGTTTGATGACCTTCTCCTATTCCATTTTGTATATCTACTTGGTTTCGTAATACTCACAACTAACTGCCCCTTTTAATTGTCCTTTTAAAAGCTCCAAATCTACAGAATCATTTAAATCAACTGGTTCTTCGGTTACTTGTACGAGATCTTGGAAATGAATCGAGAGTTTTTTTGAGAATTGTGAATAAGCGAGTTCGAGGTGATCAAATGACAGATGAGTGGATAATTGCTGTGCGAATAAATGAAGGTCAACTGCATTATTCTCTTCTATTGACTGTTCGTTCGACTCGGTCGGGATTTCATCGACTTGCTGAGTAAACTTTATGGGGAAAGAATAAACATTTTGAATCAGAAGAATAGAAGAGAGGATAGGAAGGAAGTGCCGACTTATGAGCATTCAGGATAAGAGAAATAAATAAGGTGGAGAAATGGTGTAAAGATATATTATATATATACACACGAAAGAGTGGAAATGGGTTTATTTTGCTATTTTTATGCAAAAATAAAGGAAAAAGAAGGGAAAGACAAAAACAAGAAAGACAAAAAAAAATACAAAAAAAAAAGCTTAAAAAAAAAGGGATTTTTTTGTAATGTTTTTTTATCTTTTTGTATGTTTTTACTATAATTTGTAAAGAAAGAGAAAGAATGAAAAGAAAGCGGATTTACGTTTGGATTGATTTTACTCCACTTTAATTAGAAAAAATATATTCAAAATCCGCCTTTTTTATTTCATAAATTGGTTTTAATTCTTGTTTTAGTGTAAATTCATAGTTTATTGATCACTAAAGTTGTTCTTCGAGTTCTTTTTAGTAGATTATTGTGTATAAAAAGTAATGAAGTCTACTTTTATTAAGTCTAGACGTCTTGGATTGTGTCACATTGAGCCAGTTTCTAAATAAGATTTTTGAAGTGGGTTTTATCTTTAGACTATAAAAAAAAGGGTGCTTCTATTGTTTGTTTAAGTTATTATTACCAAGCATTATTTTAACTTTTATTGTTATTTCCTTTTGATAGTATTTACTGAATAAAAATAAAAATAAAAGATAAACCAATCAATAAATTAGCAAATGGTAAAAACTTGAAATCTTCTACATGTTATTCGTGCAACGTTACAATTGATGAGTTCCTGTACTCTTTCTAATTGATAGAAACTAACGAAAAACAGAAGTTAGTGGCGGTACATATCTTCAAATAATAATAGTGTAGAGCTAGATATACACACTGTCCGCATACTTATTTTAGTCTCTAATATGAAGGGTCTCTATGATGACATTTGTGATCGTATGTTCATTTCATAAACGAACAAAGCTGTATCTATCTGATGAAGGATATCTCTAGCTTAATTATGTCTGAGTATCAATCTATAAACGTATGTAGACAGAAAACCTTTTTAGTCTCCAAGCATTTTACTATTTTTGTTTTTTCTTTCAAAAAAAAACAAAAAAGTTCAGCTCACAAGAGGTCCCTTCTCTCACACTTAACTCCGCCTACCTTTTGCATCTTGTTTATTCACCCCTTGATTGTCAAAAAGGATAAAATAGAGTTCTAGATTTGAAGTTTTACCGGGATTTAACAGATGTTTGACAAGTTTAATAATTCAATTATTTATTTATTTATCAAAATATAAAAATACTTCCAAAAGACTAATTTGCAGCTTTTTCGTGTAAAATAAATATAGAATCCCATTCTCTCTTTCTTTTTTTTAGACATTTGAAAGTAAAATACCTTTTAGACAAAGGGAGACTAACTCCAGCCACATTTATTCCACTTTTTGTACAAAATGTAATTAAGTATTACCTTCTATTTTTTTTAATAAAAAGTCGAATATTTCCAAATATAAAAGATTAACAACCCAAAAAGAGTGCTAAAAAGAACAGACTTCTCTTTTTACTGCTATGATCATCATGCCACGTGTTTATTTGCCCTTTTATCTCGTCATTTTTATAAATAAATACATGTTTTGTGCAAAGAGAATTGCAATCAGATCATACGCTAAACCAAAAATAGGTTCATATTGTATGCACTTATATTTTATTTTCTATCTGACCCAAGATTCCAGGAATCAATATTTACTTTAATGAATTATTGGTCACAAATGTATATACGAGAAAAGGGGAGAGAAAGGTATAGCTCGTACATACTTCAAAAAAGTGATGCATTGTAGTAGCAGAAACGTATCACTCGTGTAACTCTGTATGCCACAATTTTCTATTTATTAATCTTATTTGTATGTGTATATGAACACATAGTTCAATTCATTTTAATAATCTTATGCTATATAAGCTTGAGGAAGTATTCCGATTATACTTTTAGTGTAGAATTCAATAGTCACATATATACAATTTAGCGATCTAAATAAATAATTAATTAAAATAAATATAGCTTTGTAATATGATAAATGTATGACTTT
>MU622257.1:372969-404294 GCA_025399235.1 Backusella circina FSU 941
TAAGATTAAGATCCAATGTACGTAGTATCAATGTCGCAAGAAAGTTATTTAAATGGAGAGTCCCCTACATTTAGATAGCTCCAGTCCAATAAAAAATCAGCAGATATTTCGTTAAGCCGTAGTTGCGATGGTATATTTACTATCTTGATGATTTTTATCACTTTAGTAGCTCCTTGGAGGAGAGAGAAAGAGAAATGTAGCTCGAGGTGTTAATTTTTTCCAAAAGAAGTAAATCCTAACACGACGAAAAGCAAGAAGAATCCCATTCGTTATTTATAAAAATGTGAATAGTTTTATTTTAATTTGGGATCTCATTATAGCTGTTCACTTAATAAAGTATGTTTTATTACTCACTTCAATACTTATAACACTAAATATTATCCCATAACTATAACATGCTTAGTTGAACCAATTTTACAAACAATCATAGTCAAATGGCCCTAAATCGTAGATAAATTTTCCAAATTAGGAAATAGCTAATATGGTTTTAAAGAAGTCCAGATTTTACAGCAGTAAAATATCATGTGCCGTGCATAGTATGCCATTGAAAAGTTGCCAAACATAAAACGTCTATATAAATTGTCCAGATTTTGAAATTACTAAATTCTAAGAGAGAACTTGGTTCAATAATCTGATGAACAAGAATGATAGAGATGATGGAAGGGAATATACATATGGATTGAAAATAGAGATTTGTTGATATTGAAGGTGAATAAGGTACAGATACGGTAGCAAATCAGAATGTGTCAAATCCTTAAATAATATTTTTTATACCACTTCAGCACGAATGTTTCTTTTCCCAGAGTAAGAAAAATGAAGTGTGATACTCTCGTATTATGTTTGAGATAAAATAGTAAAAAGTTCTATGCATGATCTTATAAAACTAAACATCATCAAACGATCAATAGAAAAATATTATAATAGTGATACTCATTCATAATTTCTCCAATAAAATCTACTGGTTGAAGAGGTTTATAATAAAAGCCAGTAAAAGGGAGCATATGTCTTATTTATACAAGAAAAGGGTTTAATTTTCCAATTTATTAAAAAAAAAAAAAGATATATAAAATATAAAAGTTCAACTAGAAAAAGAAATATACAAAAGGTGATGTTAGTTAGAAGAATAATAAAAAGGAATGTAAAGTATGTATATTTAACAAGAATATTTAAAGATGCCTCTGCTTCATGTTCTAGAAACGGAAAGAGATCATGATCTGTTCTCATTGGTGGAATTTGAAATAGCAGCTTGTTGCATCAAGATGAGTTGTTGAATTTGGTTTTGTGTTAATCCAGAAAATCGCATTGGATTGGCGCTATTAACAAAAGATGTTGAATTATTCTGTGTTTGCATCCAAGAAAAATTATGGGCAGATACAACAGGCTGTTGTTGCTGACTATGATGGTGATGCAGCTGCTGTCCATTTGGTAATATGGGTCTCGCTCCTTTAAGTGGTATTTCATTATTTTTATTTGCACCATTACCAAATGATGCACTCAATTCCTGTTGCCGTGAGAGATAAACCTGTAGAGGATCTCTATTTTTGGTTTGCTGATTTGGCACTGAGCCTGCAATAGTAATCGAGGGCTGTGAAGTAGTAGGTTCGTCACTGTTGTTTTCCATTATCTTTTTATCGCTTAGTGAATGGCGGCGTTGTCTTTTATTTATTGCTGAATTTCCAAAATTTGTAGCAAAAGTAATGGGTCTTCCGCCAGATCCACCTCCACTTGTTTCAATGTTTATACTGGAATTCAAGTTGGGAGCAATGCTGATCTTTCCATCATTGGTTGATCGTTTTCCAATCAATCCCATTGCGCCTCCCATGCCATTATTTGTGTTATATAATGTATTCTGGACTAGTGATGATGATCTGCTCTTCATGCCTCTACCTACACTGCCACTCCCGGATAGCTGTGTGGTATTGAATGTGCTGGACCCTGTCGCACCAGATGTACTAGTTGTGGCACTACCACTTCGATTTCTTTTTCGAATTACATCTGTTTTCAAACTCAGTGGTCTTACAACACCATGTAATTTCAGGAACAGCCCGCATGCATTGCAAAGAGGTTTTCCTTCAGGATTTCTTCTCCACAAAGGTGTTGTAGTTGTACCGCAATTTGTACATTGAGTTATTCCGGTGTCTTTTTTAATGTTTTTTTCAGTTTGTTTATTTGTTGGTGTGATGCTGTGACCGGCGGTATCGCCCGATGGAGGTGACTCTGTTAAACCTGGGAAAAATATAGTCAGCATGTACATAAATATATATAAATATATATATTTTAAATATGTATAATTTATATACGCATGTATAAAATACGCTTTCATATGTGTATATTCATTCACACACGCATTTTTATGGTTAATTTTAGTATTTTGCTTACCAAGATTAGAAGATGAAGTGCTAGATAGACTAGGCGATGAAGATGTAGATTTATCAACAAGCTGAGCTGAACCGATTCGTGAATTCCGAGTTGGAGAAATCATGCTACTTTTAATATTATCATTATCACTATACTCATTATTATTCGATGGTAATAAAGTTCCGCCAGAGTAATATGTCTCTAGAATTTCTTCGAAGCTCATTGCGCCTGCGTTTATGTTAAATGGATGATCCTTTTGTTCTTGAGGAGGGATGTCTGCAGTTTGAGGGTATATGTTTTGAAGTGAATAATCGTTATAATCCGTCTCTCCCATGTCTATATCATTCGGAAGATCAACAGGAATTGTTATGCTATTGTTACTGACATGTGAAAAAAAAGGAGATTCCGCTTCATTGGACTAAACATTTGTTATAAACAAGATAAAGTTAAACCCAAACATCGGCATATATAAAAAAGTACAATATACAACAAGTAGTTACTTTTTCAAAAGGTGGTGATGGTGATGATACAAGTGCAGAGCCATGAACGAGGACATTTTTATTCAACTGATTTATAGAATGCTGTGAAGACTGGACAGAAAATGCATTATTTCCCATAAAATCAATAGTATAAGGTGGAGCCGAAGAAGATAATAAACACACAGTATCATCAGGCGGAGGAGGTGACGATATTGCATGGCTTGTATCAATAGCCATCGCTTCTGTTCCCGCTAATGATTCATTTTGGGGTGATTGTTTTTCAGCCGCTCTTTTTTTATTTAAAGTCATGGCCATCATGCGCCAGGTTAAATTTTCCAACCTTGATCCATTTGGTAAAGCGTCCTTCGCTTTTGTGTAAAGCCGCCACACTTGCGTAGCAAGTGGGTCTTCATCACTTTCTTGGTCTTTTTCTTCTTTTTCAATCTCTCCGGTTGATGGTTTTCTTGGAGGAAAGAGTGAGTCTGACAATAAGGAAGCTGCAGTTAAACGAGGAGATTGAACATTGCTATTTAGCTGAATATTAGGACGTTTGCTTTCGTATGAAATGAGACTATCCATGGCATATCGCAATTGAATAGTAAAACACACTAAGATAGTTATTATTTATTTATATAGTGTAGTATTATAACAATTATTATTATCAATATAATGAAATAATATAAAAAGTAAAAGAGGAGAGAAATAAACAGTGAGCACAATCAATAAAATAGAGAGTTTCTAGAAAATGGACCAATTATATTGTAGCGGTCATTAAATGTCTACTTCATGTGAACAAAAAGTCACGCAATGCGCCTTTTGGTCTCGGTCTCTCTCTCATTCAGCTCTTTCTCTCTTTCTTTTTCACTTTTTTTCCTTTTTTATCTAAAGTTAAAATGGATAAACTTCCTGACGAGCTTATTTTACGCATTTACAATCTTTTGTCAAAAGATACCAAGCAACTGACTTACTTGAGTCAAGTTTCTACTCGTTTCTTTAGGTAAATAAATAAATAAATAAATAAAACATAAACAAGCTCATTACAAATGCAATTAACACAATTATTATTGCAATAAAAAATATATCTAGAATAAGCCAGAATCCAAAGTTATGGTATCTTTCCTTTAAGCAAAACTATCCACAGTGGTCAAACTGTATAGACTACACAACAGAAGAAGGTCAGCTCATTAACTGGCAAGCTTTTGTAGCTCACCTTGCCAATCAGCACCAAAAAATTCAACATTTTCAGTTTGACTTTGTTGAAGAAATTGAGAAATACCGAAAGCGAAAGTTGTCCCAAGGCGAACAAGAAAATTTATTTCAACTAAAATATAGAAGAGTAGACGAAAACAACAATGGTGGTAGAACTAGTCATGAACCACTTCGATCTCATTTACCTCCCTTTCGCTCAAGAGCCTTCTTTATACCGAAACGCATAGAAGAGGATCCCTTTTGGATTCAAGACCCACTAGTAACTGACATTGATGCCGTCACACACACTGGTGTTGTCGCCACAGGAAAACATAGGAAGAATTGCAACAGCATCTATCCACGTTCTGAACACAAGATCTTATTCTGGGAGTATCCATCATGGCGTTTAATAAGAACCTTTGAGTTGAATCTTACACCACCTCGCTTAGCTTGCCAAATCATAGGCATTCAATCCATTCGTATGCCTACTGAAGATGGCAAAGGAACTCAGAAAGTACGCTTCTTTACGCTTGCTGTCGGTGTACCTCTTGAGCACGGTATTGAGCCGAACGGTGAAGATAGACCTGATTGTTGGAAGTTTATCCTGGTTTATCGCTTAAATGATGACGGAACCACTCAATGTATTTCGAATGTAAAAACAGGGAACGAATTTTTGGGCAGAGAAGTTTTCCTCTTTTCAGACACTTCATGGGCTCAGTCAAGTGATGGGGAATGGAATCCCGATCCAGCCGCGGATAAACTTCAGGGCTGGATAAAGACAATATCGCCGTCGAACGCCAATTATGATCCTCGTTACACCGTTTTCCTACTTGCTATCGGCATCACCTTTGAATCTATTTCGGGATGCGTCCAGCTTACCAAATTCGATATACGCAGCAAAGACACCAACCTGCTTGATCCTTCCACCACTCCTGTTATATGGGAATATTTCAATGGCCATATTACTCCTGGAAACGCTGTAACTCCTTTATTGCCGCCAAGGTTCAGTTCACCAACAGATATGATTGCTTCCATCAGGCTTGGCCAAAATGTGAGTTGTATGATACATTTCAAGTATCCTCCTCAGTTGAATCATCTGATATGTACAGGAAGTTATAGAGAGGATGAACTTTCTGTATATGATTGGAGATTTGGTGTAAAAGTAGGTACTTTGCCTTGGAAAACAGTTGAGAGATCTATACCACGCTCGCCTCATTTAAGTCAGAATGATATATTGGCAAACCAAGAAGCACAACCCATTTTGGACAATAATAATAACGCTGAAAACACTGATCAAGAGATGGATGACGGAACTGAAGAAGACATTGCAGATCATCTTCCTGATGTAAGACCATGGGGATTAGAGTCAGCCTTTGTCTTACCTACTTACTGGTCATCTAGTGCAATGCCTGCTAATTATTTGGCTGAACGAGGTTTTCGTCTGATCGCTGTAGGCGATAATCGCAGCGATAATACAAAGGACAAACTAGAGATTAAAGTATGGGATATTTCCTATCTGTTAAGAGCAAAGTGGTATCCGTTGATCAAAGATCATCTAGACGAAGACGAAGATTTAGTCGACTCCACAGATTGGTCTCATCGTTTTCCATGGTGGAGAAGAGGCACACAAGTATTACGAAGACTGGCATTACAAATGATGTTACAAGAAGACTTGAACTCAAGAGAAGAGATAGGTGGCCCTGCATTACGATTAAAAACAGATGTACATTTACCATATTCACCACCTGTTGATTTTGAATCGATGATATTGACTCATACATTCGGAAAATGTGAAGACGAAGATCCATTTATTCCAGTAAAATACACTGCTTATAATGTACTTAATACTTCTTTATTCTTACTCACAGAGGACGGCAAGATCACTGTAATGGATATAGAGACAGGAAAGGTGATTAGTAAAATAGAGAATGCTGCAGCATCACCGATCGAAATCGGCCCCCAAAGACGGATCAAGGGCATTGATGTGAATGTGATTGGTGGATCCGAAGTCGTTGTAACTAGTAGAGAAGGATTGCTTAGGGGTGTTGTATCATGAAAGCAACAACAACAGCAACAAAATACCCATTTGTAAATTTACTTCATTTCTTTTCTACATCATAACTATATTCCCTTCACTTTTTCATATCAAAAAATGTCAATAGTCTTTTTCTTCCATTCTCTCATCTTAAAATTATAATATCTCTTTAATAAGCTGAAAGAAATAAAAACATTTATGCGATCGCAAATCAGACACATGTTAGACTACACTTTTTTTAGCTATTTCACGAAAAGTCAAGCTGTGTGATCAGCAACGTACGTATTTGGTTAATATATTCTCACAGACAAGAAAAATGAGTCAAATTTTTACTTTGCTTTTTGCAAAATCGTAACACAAATAAAAGAACAATCAGGTGCAGTAAGTATCTCAAAAAAGTCAAAAGTATAAATGAACCAATTACAGGCAGACTTGATATGCACTAAGCTCGTAACGGCTCTTTAGGTCCCAAGAATTAAAATGCTAAAACAAAAAGGCGCTTATACTTTTATAAACAGACCTGGAGATCGCTTTTTTTCCTTTTTTTTTTTTAACAAACTTTTGCATGATTAGATAGTATTTAGACTGGTCTGTAGTGTCTATAACTGCAGTCTAGCTTTTAAAAGTGTTAGTATACTCCTTGTCCAATTTATCAAACTTAGTTTTAAGCATACTGTTGATCTGGTGATAAAAGCTCGGTAGCAACCCGGACCATTCTTTTTAATGAAAAACTGAAGTTCTATGTTGTCTTTTAGTTAAACCATATCATATCATAATAAAAGTAAACCCATTCATTTTTTTCTCATATTGCATGGTTTAGGAATAGACTTTGTTACCAGATCTGATTCAGATCAAAGCACAGGCCCTGATTACAATAGATAAGATGAAGTTTCGGAAACAACAGGAAAGGCCCCATTTATCTGTATCACCGAAGCCATGTCAATTCCCTAAAGAAAAGGTCTTTAATTCTTATAACTCGCAATGCTAAAGCAGTAGTTGGTTTTAATTTTTGTTTATTTTAAAGAAACACGTATCATTCTCAGGGTCCATATTTGGCGTTTTAAAGCTATAACTCTAAAAACTGCTACAATACAAGAACCTTTTATTTTTTTGTAACACCGTTGTCTGCTCATCTCACACCAGATAAGAAACACTTTGCTTTGAACCATTTCAAATAATAAATATACGGTTCTCTAATTATAAATAATCCAAAAATCTCGTCTACTTTTTATATCAATCGATTTGATCAGTCCGTGATGAATAAATTACTACTTTTTTATTATTTCTTACAAATGAAAAGCAAGCCATTCTTCTTTGCACATGGAAATATCATCATCTACCTTAATATACTGTAGAATAATCAAGCGTGGGTTAGAACAATAGACTGACAACATTCAATTATATTATCATTTATAGTAAAAAGTGTAGTCCAACCCAGAACTGACAAAAATATAAAAAAACATGGATCAGGAATACATTTCCAGTTTCCAAAGGTACTTTTAAAACACCAAAACCAGTATGATACTTTTTAAGAGTGAAAAGGCTACCAAGTTGAAATAAACTCCATGTTCACTATACTTTTCATATTATATAGAGAGACCACCATATATTTGCTGTCAAAAAGAGCCTGGAAGAATTAGAGAGCCACCAAAAAGAAACCTTTAGAAAAAGGCTAGTGAGCTATTAAGTTCACTGTAAGTTTTATTCATCTCAATCCTCTTATTTATTTATTTTTTACTGACAGCAATAAAGTTTTGGGAAAGTCTCTAAGGCAAACTTAATAAAATTTTAGAAGAGTAGTTATGTTGTAAACAATAATGCTACTATCCAGACAAATAGCCAGGTATTCTAATCTGAGCAGGTAAAGACAAGTTTATGAGATAATTTTTTTTTTTTCATTTTCACTCTAAAATTGCTATAGTATATTTACAGTGAAAGTAGCGCTAACAGTGGTAAAACCGGTAATGAAAAGCCCTTCTACTATCCTGATACCTTGCAACTCATCAAACTTTCTATTTATTTCAGATAGTACACCTGAAAAGCAAAGAAGTCAAAAGTAAAGGGACCAACATCAGAGCTTGCTATACATGCTAAAGACAACTTTATGGATACATCTAAACCTCAAAATTGTGTGTTCTATTACTGAAAACAAGTTCTTGAGTAACTTCATAGACAAATATCGTTATATGGACAACAATTAAACGCATAAGCTTAATAATGGCATCTTTATTGAGGAACGCATGTTCCAGTTTGGATTGACTTGTAGATACAAACAGTAAGTATCGTAGTGAGAATTAAATGATACTTATGGGTCTGATGTTAACGTCAATGCCTCTAGTCTATGACACTCGTTTTTTTTTTTTTTTTTTTTTTTTTTTTTTTTTTTTTTTTTTTTTTTTTTTTTTTTTTTTTTTTTTTTTTTTTTTTTTTTACTTTAAAGACTGCGCATATGTCCAGAAAGGCGTACTGACACCAAAACAGGTAGAAGAGATTATCAAAACCACTCCAGCTCAGCTTCCTCAATTAGATGATGACTTGGCTGATTACCTCATTAAGTTCTCACAAGTAAAGTCACATATCAACACTATTCAAGATATGCGTTCTAAAACTTTATACTTGAGATAGGTCTGAAATGCCGATAACTTAAAAAGAGCTTTAGATGAAGACTCTACTTACAAACTGGATTTAAAAGATGAAAAGAGCAAATTGTTTGATTGGGTACATCGATCTCTTGACCATCTCACATTACTATACCAAAACCAAAATACTTTCATTACAGATCACTCAGAGCAGTGGTTTCAAACAAGTATTTGACTCCCCATTGAGCTCTTGTTTGGAAATATCGAAGATGTGGAATTAACAATGTATAATAGAACAATAATGGGAAAGACAGAAATAAGTAAGTCTATGGTTCTCGATTTATTGTGTAAGAATGAGAGAGAGAGAGAGCTCATAATAATTACTGGCGTGTATATTGTAAATTTTAAGTAGGTTGTAATGTAGTATAAGATCTATAATGGTAATAATAGATCAGGTCGGTATATCAATAGTAGATGATATAATCATATGAAGTATAACTACAATTGTCAAATACGACAGAATGTATTAGTAGCATTCGTAGAGAAAACTGCTCTCAGGCAAGCGCCTCAAGAAGAAATATCTCCCATACTGCTCTTTCTACAGAAAAACTAGCAACCAAAAAGCTGAGCTATGGTGTTGACCTGATTATTAAAAATAACAATCTTGAATACACTTGTCAAAAAGACAAGAGCTTAGAAGACAATACAAAGGCTTTAGAGGAATATCATTTTAAAGTTGTAAAAGAAATGAAGTATATTCTTTGGTCTTTGATGAAAAAGCTTGTCTCAATAGGGATCACCACGATTAAATTTAGGGGCTATTTTGACATCTGTGACATGAAACTTGGATATGTTACTAGAATCACTCGCTCTGAAGAATTCGTCATCCCAAGCACTTTAACTGATATTGATATTTTGTTGGAGACTCTGACAGTTATGTTATTACTGTCTTCAGTTGTCAGGTCAAGTGTTACCATTATAAATGAGGCTGAGCATCCAAACCTGAGATCGAAACTCAAAACACCATATTCTCACATCAACAATAGCTTACAAACAGCAATAACAAAGAACATAAGTGCTATCACACCTGAAGACAATACAAACTTTCGCTTCAAATCGATTTTCCCAAAGAATAAATAAATATATCAATTTACATCGTAGATATCTCCAATAAATTTTTTATGACTTACGATTTCTTATGATTTTTCTTAAAATGGCACAGCCTAATTATGGGCTGTCAATAAAAGTAATAAAAAAAAAAAAACGACAAAGATAACCCTTTTTTGATGTGTAAAAGAAAATTCTATTCTTCCGCTTGTTTATCAACACTAACGAAATTGCCTCCAGCTAACGCCAATACTAATGCCAATAATACTAACATAGTGTTTTTTTTAGTCGGTTTTTAGATAACCAGGCTAGAATCGAGAAAAAAAAATGATAAACATGGCATCTTATTACAGGTCATCACACATCATGTCGATGTTAACCTTAACCCTGACAATGATTCCCAAAGTTGTATTAGTATGTTTCATAGTCTTCTAAGGGCATCATCTTGGAGTGTTGGCCCACTGTAGCTAAGGAGTATCAAGGTACGAAATATCATATTTTAAAATAAGGTTTTGATTGGTCAAATATTTTTTTTGAAATTTAAGTGCATAAGTAAAAATATACGAAACCTAAAAATACATACGTGATTCAAACCGAGGAATGTGGTGTTTAATAGTCTAAAAATAGAACTCAGCATGATACCTTCCGAGGAAGGATTCAAGTATATAAATGCAGGTCTTTTTTTGTTGCTCGTCATTTTTTTAATTATTATTATCATCATTATAATACTTCTCACTTATATATCATCAACCATGTCATTCTCTACTACTACTACCGTTCATGAACTCACTGAAACTGTGAATAACATCATCATTAACAACTATGAAGACTACTTATTTGATGAGCAGTACCTATGTCCCGAGGTCCAAAAGAGTCTTCATGAAGGTTATAAGCTCTATCCACTTCGTTCAAATGACTTTGAAAGAGGCTACCTTGATGTTCTTTCCGTGTTAACTGAGGTTGGTGATCATGATGTTAATACTTGGAAGGCTCAATATAATTTTATGAAGAAGCACAATGATACTTGTAAGTAGTAACGCTTTAACGTTTATGCGAGTCTTGTGTATTAATTGAACGAAATAGATTATACCATCACCATCACTGATGAAACTACAAATACCATTGCTGCTACTGGTACCATTCTTATCGAGCACAAATTTGTTCATAGAAACGGTCTCGTCGGACATATTGAGGATATCGCTGTCGACTCGAAGCATCAGGGTAAAAAGCTAGGTCTCCGAGTTATTGAGGCATTGAAGTTTATTGGACAAGAAACAGGCTGCTACAAGGTTATCCTAGATTGTGCATCTAAAAACGTACCCTTCTATGAGAAATGTGGTTTCTCCCCAAAGGAAAACCAAATGGCTTGGTACATTCAACAAGGAAAATCACACTTGTAAACAAATTAGAAACAACAACATCATATACATACTATTAATACCACTCGGCGTAATTCATTTTCATTGTAACTTAAATCACAAATAAACAATCATTATACTATACATTTTTATTATTTGTTATTTACAAAGGAAAAAGTTTTAATAGTATTTACGAGGATTATTATTTTTTGTGCTTAAAACTAATGAAAATATGACTTGTAAATCAGAACGTTTTGAGTGTGTCATGCAGCCTTGAATGATGGTTGTGTCACCGCTCGTTTGATAATATGTCACTCTGATTTGTTCGCCTGCAATAATCTGAGAAAGTGCACCCTATTTTATATATGATTAATTTAATAAAAATAAAAATAAGTTGAATTTATATATTTTACCGTCTCCACATGCCGTATTTCTATAAATTGTGGATCAAATGCAATCACATAAGGGTATTGAAACACTATATTATCAGGATGTCCTTCCCAGTCACATACAATAGGTAATCTAATATATTGTTACTATCCACTTGCAAATATATTTCGTATTTATATGTAACTTACTTTTGAGGTCCTCGTTGTACCAATGAACCGTTGCGGTTATTGATGTAAAAAGCAAATTTAGAATAGCAGAGCAGGAATTTATCATGTACACGATACATTGCCAAAGGTTTAATTGGCTCTGTCTGTCTATCCAGGAAATTAAATTGTGGATCACCTTTATCTGGAATATCGCGACCACCGACACTTAGGTTTTCAGGATCAATGATTTCAAAGCCTCGGTCGCATACAATCAATAACTTTGATTTTAAAAAGTGAAGATTGCTTGCTTCTGTGCCAATATAGAATTCCTAAAAAATAAAAATAGATAAATAAAAATCTCCCTGCCTTATTTTTCTTTTTCTTGAACAAAAAAAAACCTTGTATTTCTTAAACCATGCATGATTCGACCGATGTCCCAACATGAATGTTCTTGTCTGGGTGATATACTTTTGATTTTTAGGATCACTCAAGTCATACAATGGTTCAAGGGCAGTAAAGATGCTTGATGTGTTTTTTTTTTTTTTATAAACAACGAGTAGTTTACCACTACATATGCCCACTTGAAAGAAATGAATATGTTGCCCTATTTCCTGGCCTAAACGTGCTTGTGCTTTTGTATCTAATGAAGGTTTTAATAAATCCAAAGGGTAGGCCTTTAATGTTTTATCTGTTTTACTATTATTATTAGTAATATTGTCTATCTCATCATCTTCATTTTTTACCTGCTAGTACTAATAGAATATGATGCTCTTCAAGTACATGTATTTGTGTGACATTAATACCATTTAAAACATGCTCAATCTTTACTGAACCAATAGATTTAAAATAAACCCCTGTGTCTGTACCAATGACAAGATTCTCTTTCTTATCTATATTATTTACTTTAAGGGCGGTTAATGCATTGCCTATTCCTTTGTATATACAGGAAACCTACCAAAAGGTGCAGTACAACTCACTCTCGTTGTCGTCTTCGCACCGCCACCTGAATATCTGAACGACACATCATCCAATACATTCACCTCATACACATCATTACCCAGTTTCTTCTTTAATGCAGCTGTTGCATCGTCAATGGCGCTTTTTAATTTCTGCTTTTCAGACAATGTACAAAAAAGGGAATATGTACCTCCCTTTAGCCCAAGGTGATGTAATGTCACAGGCATCAGGGATATAGGCGATGATGTTTGACTAATGCCTGTCGCCGTTTGCATGTAAGATGCAGATGAACCCGTTAATAATAATCCTCTCGAAGCAGGAGTAGGATTAAACAAGTCACTGCCAGTGGTTGATACATTCGATACAACACCGTTGGATACATTTGACATGTGAAGCATCTGAAGCGGTATAGGCCGTTTCCATACACGATATTCATCACCGGTATTAGACTTGCGCATCTTTGTCAAGAGTAAAATATGATCAAACACAAAAATATGAATGTCGCTCTTATCAGGGACGTCTATGGAACCCGTGTTGCGTCGCTTCATATCGCCCTTATAGTAAAGCTTACGCTGAGGATCCGTGAGTTGTAAATCGGTTGCCTCATTTTGCTTAAATGAAATGTTGTCATTGATATCAAGGATCTGTACACGCTGCTTAAACCTCTCTGCTAGATTATCTGACTTCTTGGCTACCGCCTTGACCATCTCCTGGCACTTGACAAGATATGTATAATCAGCATGGTCCTTCTCCGTTTTTTTAATAATGGCCTCCAGGAGTAGAGGATAGCGTTGAAGTCGTGTGACGGGTACCAACAAAAAGTGGCGGAAAGCCAGTCGGCGCATACGCTTGTTCTTTTCCGTGTGTGCAATAAATTTGGCAAATTCGGGGTTGTTGTGTTCTTCTTCTTTAACCAAATATTCAGAGAGGGAGACATGAGGACAATATTTGCTGAAGGGGTCTTCAAAATAGGCGAAATGTCCGATCAGAACATCGCCAATCATGGGTACACATTCATGTTGGTAACGTTGCTGGAGGTCTAACAGGTCGTTCATCAGTGTACTGCTGACATCCATCAACTCTTTGTAATTTCCAAACACTTCAGTGATAAATCCTTCCTTTTTTTTAGATGACATGATTTGTTTTCGTAATAATGGTTCAATAATCACCTTTAGATATATATCAAACATATTAACCTCTCTTCTTTTAATCATATATACATATATATCATTACCTCTGCTAATGTTTCTAAATCCTTATTATATACCACTTCAGAATAAACCATTTCATTTATCGCCTCTTGTCTTTCCCTTTCCTTTTTCGGTATACTATCCAAAAGTGTCTGTGACACTCTTTGTGCCCAGGCTGATTGTGCATGGACATGTCGTGTTATCGATTGTTCAGACTGAAGCCTCGAACTCTTTTCCTCATCCTCTGTACAATTCTTGTGTATGTAAATACACATTAATATTATTTTGACACTTTACTCCTCCCGTAAGTTTTTTTTTTAAAAACAAACCTCAAATTCTGCTGAAAACACCTCTGGCTTATTTGGACACTTTGGTGAATAACAACCACCTCTACCAGGCTGACAATTGTACGAATAACAATCCAATAGCGTTGTAAATATCCCTACTGGCACATCATTTTCAGTCATATCCTCTGTAATTGTGTAGTATTCATCCGTCGAGTTATAAACCGTGCCTTGGATAATTGATTTTTGAGAATAGTGAATGGGGCTAAAAACGGGCGGCACAGCTTTCATTAATGCATTTGCAATTCGAACGCAATAGGCTTCTGGGATACTATCCAAAATGCTGTAAAGAATCCTCTATAGATTGAATGTTTTTAGTTTAATTCCCCCTCTCCTATCATTTTAACACGTAGAAAAAAATAAACTTACAATTGCCTCTTGTCCTGTAAATGACTCTGGATACTCATTCGCACAAAAAAGCTCACGCACATTCTCCAATTTTCGAATACGCATCAAAAACACCCTACTCAAAGCAGAAAGACAAGCATACTCGGGTACATTTGCAGTTGTTGGTGTTGCATTACTACTCTTACTGCTTGTACGCTTTACCTGACTAGTATTAATAGGCGGAGGTAACTTTACGAGTGTTTTATTACTCCCCATAGATGACATTGTATTTTGGCTATCTCGTGTTTTTCGAAGTGAGAATAAGGATGAGTTTCGGCTCAAAATGGTGGATGAGTAGGATTCTGTTTTTTCATGCTGTTTCTTTTTCCCTGCAGATGACAGGTATGTATTGACATAATCCCTCGGTGTATCATCATACCCAGGATAGAGCGTCTTGTTACTACCTTCCATATAGGATGAGTGCCTATTAGATGTGGCTTTTGCCATTCGAGAATGTACTGAATTGTTTCTATGAATTGAATCGAAATAGTCTTGGTTATCCGGATAATACATCCCACTGGTTACAGTGTTGTTGTTGATTGTCTATGTTTTGTTTCATACTTGATAAGAATATAAAGGTAATTAACAATGAACAATAACTTACAGGATAAACATGTGTTGTATTTGCTCTCTGTGAGGAAAGTGGAGGTCTAGAGCTTTGTTGTTGGAGTGAATGACTACGAATGGGAGGTTGTTGTTGTTGGTGTTGCTGATCATTGAGTTCTGAAATGTACGAATCAACTGCATTCATAAGGCCATTGAGACTTGACTGAGGATCTGGGTTAGTTTTAGTTCTATTAGGTTTGCGTTGATTCCACATATTTTCATATGAAATCGAACTTGTATAAAGAAGAGAAAGTGTTGCCAATGAAAGCTGTCAAATAATAAAGAAAGAAAAAAGAGAGAATTCTATGTGATACACTTTTTTTTTGTCACACACATAGTTCTTTCCTTAAAAAGGAAGGTTTCATGGAATTATTGTAAAAAAAAAAAAAAAAAAAAAAAAAAAAATGCCATGCATGAGTGAATCTGCTATCATTTTGATATGGATACTTTTAAACATTGAAAAAGTGGAGCGATACATTTTAAATGTTTTAAAGTAAGGATAATAACAGTAAGAGTAAAGCTCATATGATTCTACTATGGAAATGCTGGGATAAAAACTAGATTGGCTCATATTCATTAGATTGGCTGAAAATCCAGGTTGGACAGCACCAGGATTCATTTAGAATTTAAGATGACGTGTTTGCTTATGATCATTCGTTTATAAAAAAAAAAAATACATGAGCTATGCCTTGTTTCTAATTATATTTACATTATCAGATAGAGGTCATCAAGTTATTGGGATTTCTTTTAACAATACAAAGAGAAAGCAACACACGAGTTTTTAAAATTAGAACAAAACACGACATTATTCTTTTTTTTCACTTGAAAAATAAAGATATATATATATAAACTTTAAATATTTGGTCAAGGTGACACTATAAAGATTCAAAGTAGTAAATGTCCCCTTTACACTAGCTTTAAAAGAGTCTTGTTCTGATCGAATGGATCCTATGAACCTTAGTAAATTGTTGATAGAATACAACTAATATATATTGCAAAAGTATTAATGGACAATACAATACTCTTACTAAAAGTGCTAATCATAGCAAAACATGGCTTTTGCTGGTTTTTTTACACTTGTTTCCAAATCAGGACAAATGAAGGACTCTATCTGAGTTTTTTTTTTATATATAAAATAAACTTATTTCTCTCTCTCTCTCTCTTTCACTCTATCTCTTTATTTCACTTTGGCAAAACATGTCTGTTACAACTCCAGGGTTACAAACAACATTTGACGATAATAATGAGGATTTACTCTCTCTATTAAGTGAAAACTGGACTACCAATGTGAGCGATTCCAAATGGACGCGCGACTATCTAACTCGACTCACCTCACTGCCTTTGGATGAGCTCCTACGCGAACCTCACGAGTTACGAGCCGAGCAAGACAAGATGAAGCACAATGCCCAACAATTAGCGTTTCAAAACTACCCTTCCTTCTTACAAACACAGAGCTGTCGTCATCAGGTACATGAAACCTTGGATGGACTGGATGTTCATCTTGATGATTTTCTCTCCTCCATTCCAGAATTAAAGGAAGCCTGCCAGGTATTCGAGGAGCATGCCAACAATATTAAGGACGAAAGCAACAAAATCACCCGAGTATTAGAACACCAGGATATCCTGGTAGACCTTTTGGAGATCCCACAGTTGATGGAAACCTGTGTGTGGAACGGTTACTACTCAGAGGCGATGGACCTGGCGTCCCATGTACGTCTCCTACTTGTTCGTTATCCTCTACCAGTCATAAAGAGTATCCAACAACAGGTACAGGCCTCGACTGACCTTATGTTAGTGCAGCTCGTCTCACATCTTCGAAAACCACTTCGACTCGCACCAGCCATCAGCGTTGTTGGCTTTTTACGCCGTTTGGATGTATTTGAATCCGAAATGGAGCTTCGTATTGTGTTTCTAAGATGTAGACATGATTTTTTACAACAGAGACTGCTTCGTATCAAAAGAGAAATATCAGAGGATGAAAGACAGAGAAGCACAGACGCGTACGAATTCCTCAAAAAGTACCTGGATGTGATTCGTGAACAGTTATTTGAAATTGGTAACCAATACATGTCAGTATTCTCAAACGAACAGGGCACACTCCTGTCGGATTATATGATTCATACATTGGAGTTGGTGAAATCAACATTGGCAACCTATTTGGGTATGATTGAGGACACTTCCGCTTTAACATCCATTCTGACACAGCTTCAATATTGTGGTATGTCGTTGGGTCGAATTGGTCTTGATTTTAGACAGATTATGGTGGATTCATTCGAGGATGCATTGCGACCTATTTTATTTAGAAGAATCGATCGCGCTACAGAGGAACTTGTCAATGTGATTATCCAGTCGGCAGAGGATGGGACTGTTCCCAGTTCCTGGATGTCATCCAAGGTGATATCCCATCACACCCAAGATGGTAAGACACAGACATTCCAACCACCCATGCTTTTGGTGTCTTACCCTACACTTGCTATATTTACCAATGGTATACTCGCTGTTTTCAATTCACTTCGACATTTACCTGCCCTTAGCTTGTATGGACCCATTTTGTCGCACTTGGAGGCATGCTTTTTGGAGATTGGTGGTGCACTAAAGCAATACTCGGATCAGGCAGCTTCTCATATACCCGATGAGATCACACATCTTCAATCATTTGCAGCTGCTTATGTTCGGTGTTGTATTCCCTATTTGAAGAGCTGTCTTTCTGATGGTATTTATGGTGATCTTTCTATTCAAACAGTGGCCGATGAGGATATGGAGGCTCTTCTTGCTAATTATTTACCGGTGATTGAAAAGTCGGATGGATCTGAACAAATTCAGGAAGATGAACGGGAAGGAGAAATAGAAAAAGAAGAGGACAAGAGGGAAACACAAGAACCTGAATTGTCTAATACTGAAATAGAAAATGATAAGATGGAAGAAATCGATAATACAGATGATGGATCTAATAAAAATAATACTACTGAAGATATCGACCGTACGAATGATCACAATAATAATAATAATAATAATGAAGAAATCGGAAATACGAATGATCATGATAACAATAAAGAAGTCAACGAAAAGACAGAAGAAATCAATAGCACGAATGATGACAGTAATAATAATGACACCATCAATGAAAAGGAACAAGAGACTACTTTAAATAATAATAATACCAAAGAGAGCAACACTTCAGGGCCAGTAGAAAATGACCCAGACATCATAGAGGAGAAAAAAGACGTTTCAATAGAAAAGGATGATGTCAAGTCATTAACAGAAAGGGCAGAGGAGGATTTACCTAATGATCAAGACGAAAATAGCATAAAACCGCAAGATTCAGATACCGATCCAGAAAACAACATCAACACAACAAAACCAAAAAAGGAGCAGACCAATGGAAAGAAAAAAAGCAATAAAGGCAAAAAACATAGAGGAAAACGCTGAATTTAAATAATATTCAAAAACCATTATTTTTTTTTTTTTTTTACTTTTTTATTTTATTTTCCTTTCCTAATAATACGAATAAACAAGATGGAACCGTTTCTATGGTTACTGCTATTAAGCATTTCAATGCTCTTCGGTAGTTATGTCGCAGGGTCATTACCTCTAACAACAAAGCTATCTGAAAATAAGATCCGTCTGTTTAATGCGCTTGGTGCAGGATTATTAATTGGTACAAGTTTAATGGTGGTGATTCCCGAAGGTGTCGAGACAATTTACAGCAGCAATAGAGAGATAAGTAGTCAATCAGATGCTCCAACATGGACAATGGATTCATCCTCAGATGACACAAAAGGTTTTAAATATGGTAAACGAGGAGAGGGAGAAGAAGGTGGTGAACATACTATTATTGGGCTTGTGTTGGTTATTGGCTTTGCACTCATGTTTGTGATTGACCAAATGAGCTCACTCCACATGCACTACACAAACAATAACAATGGTGGTGGCGCTGAATATAGTGAGTTAAATATAATGGTGGGCGGAGCTGCCGATGAGACCGAAGAACAACAACAGCATAAAACTCCACCACCTTCCTTGACACCGACAGTAGGACTTATTGTACATGCGGCAGCCGATGGTATTGCCTTGGGTGCCAGTGCAACACATCCGGAATTATCAATGGTAGTGTTTATTGCAATCATGTTGCACAAGGCACCTGCATCCTTTGCCTTGACTTCTGTCCTCTTGGCTTCCGGCCTGTCTCGAGTGACAATTAGAAAGCATTTACTTATTTTTGCGTTGGCAGCCCCTCTGGGTGCGTTACTCACATACTCGATCCTTCACTGGTTTTCGTCTTCATCGTCTTCGGTCAATTTAGAATACTGGACGGGTGTGTTGTTGGTGTTTTCAGGTGGTACTTTTCTTTATGTTGCGATGCACGCACTTCAGGAAGCTTCCGGCCATTCTCATCATCCGGGCCAGAATGACAAGACTCACGTGTTTGTTATTCTTGCGGGCATGATTATTCCCATTGTACTCAATATGTTTCACGCCCATTAGAGAACATTATTATTACTATTATTATTATTATTATAATTATAACTATTATATATAGAGAGTAGAGTGTCATTATATACATGTTATTTCATATTTACATATACACACATACAGCCACATAAACACCCTTTTTTTTTTTTTAGAAAAAAAAACCCCTCTTTTTATTATCAAGAAAACACTATTGAATCTTATTTAACACTAAATCTTGGACCTTTCTTACTTGTTCATCAGAGGTTAAGTTGGTCGTATCAATAGTAACCAAATCATCTGCAGTGTATTTTTTGTACTCGACAGAGTCCAACTCTTTGAGGCCATTTTGAATGTCCTCCAATGTTTTACGGCACGGTCTATGCATATCGCGATTGTACTTTTCAAAAAGTCGCTGTGCTCTGGTGTCAAAATCAGCCTTTAAAAAGACCTTGACATTAGCCTCTGGCAAGACGAGACTGCAGATATCATGACCTGCAAGCACAGAGCCTCTGTACTGTTTACCATCGATCATAAAACCATCATAGGCTGCACCAGTCTTTTTACAATTGGCAAGTATTCTCTGTTGCTGAATCAGTGCTTCACGTACACCGGGGGTAGCCATGACGGACTTGACATCTCTGAGGACGAAGCCTCGTTTAATGATTTCGGTAATATTTCGACCATCGAGCTCAACTTCGCCCAGCGATGGGAATCGGATATCACTCTTTTTGGCAAGTTCAGCAATCTTGTCAGCAGATGCTTCATCACCAATTTTAACACCATAATCGTGACATTTGAGCACGACCTTTTTTTTTTTTTTTTTTTGACAAAAACATAGAGATGAATAAAATCATTTTATATAAAAAATTTTATTCATTTTTTGTTTTACGTACTGCTTTTGCCATTGCATCATGATCAATAAAACAAAAATTCAATCTGATTGCCAATAATTGTCCGGTCGTTCCTATACATAAAGCAAATGGTTTTAGTGATCGATTCCTACTTTGTATAAGAGTTATTTACTTCTTCCAGAGCCCCAAAGACCATCAATTGCGATTTTAAAAATACGAGACATTTTATTTGTTAATGTAAGTGAATAAGATATCTGAGAAAAGAATGCAAGATAGCGATATAAATACGTTCATGCAAATGATGTGAGAGAAATGTCATCATAAGATCATGAAAAACTCCGATCTACAAGCTTATTCCTTGTTGGCTTAGTTGTAATTGACTTCATGATAACAGTTTTTTTTTTTTAAAAAAAAAAAATAGAGAGTGGCCTAGTCGTGGTTTGATGGTTATTTCTACTTGTTTATATATATGATTTCTAGATGATACTTTGGTATGCAATTTCGTTATTTTAAAGAAAATGGAATAAAAATGTTTATTTATTATAAATAAACTATATATTCATATGCAAAAAAGCGCCTCAAACTATTGGTAGTGTGAGAGATTTTATATGCTTACATTGTCATTGGCCATAAGCCTCAAGAAGAAACATAACAATCAAAGTGTTTTAGCCCTAATTGGTGGTTGTAGAGTCCTGTCCTTTTGTAATGCAAAGAAAGCTCTGAACCACGGAAAGCTTCCTATTGATCAAGTAGAGGCTGAAAGATAACGATAAAGAAATCCAGTTCGAAAAGAATTACACTAAACTCTATTGCACTGATTGCAGTATTACTGCTGAATTGTATATTGAAAGGCATTGGTCTAATAGACGAGAACAAAAGTTGGATAAGATCTGTTGTTTTCTGAAAGAGAAGCAAGGTAGTAAATGTCAACCTTTCATTAGATAAGCGCCTATTGCTTTCACCAGGTTATGTAAATCAAATATTTATCATTTCGAGGGATGATCTCCAAGTATATGATGAAAGCCTGAGGTCCCTACCGTAAAAACCAATACAACAACTGTCAATATATCCGTTATATCTATTTTGCCCAAAAAAAAAAAAAATCCATGTATTTTAATACTGGAGTTAACGCCTTGTCAACTGGAATTCAATCATCCAAATCAAAAAGAGATTGTCTAGAGGAACTGTTTATAGGCACAACTTGACAATTTTACCTAAACAAGCGTGCATCTGCATTGATATCAAACACACACACTATGTTGAATAACTGTATGCAGGTTGGTTGTCCGATCCGGACATTGACAGCAAGCGGGGAACCAAAAAAAAGCAAACGCTTTTGGTGGTTCTCATTACAAGTCCCTTGTCCAGTCTTTCTCTTTTCTCCTCTCTGGTAATCCGTACGTATTTAGCTCATCACATACGCATAAACACACACATAAACAATGCAGATGGAACGATGGTCGATATTGACGGATAAAAGTGGATAAAAAGAACAACCCAAATGGATGGATTATTGGAGTGAGGATATGATTATGCGGAATGTGGAAAGAGAGTTTATGTGTGTGTTTGTGTGAATGATATGGCTATTCATTTCTCGTTTTTTTTTTAACTTGTCAATGAGCTAACATTTCCATTTCTCTATAAAAAAACGACCAATCCATTCGACACAATTTTTCCTTGACGACGAGTAGACAATGGTTTTGAAGCACAACAACCAGTTGCCTAACCAGCACTTCCGCAAGCAATGGGACCGCCGTGTTAAGACCTGGTTTGACCAGGCCGGTCGCAAGCAATCTAGAAGACTTGCACGTGTTCAAAAGGCTGCTAAGGTTGCACCCAGACCCGTTGACGGTCTTCTCCGTCCCGCTGTCCGTTGCCCTACCCTTCGTTACAACATGAAGTTGAGAACTGGCCGTGGTTTCACTCTTGAGGAACTCAAGGTAAAATAGAAATAGTGTGTATATGAAGTAAGTGTTCTAAAAATACTGTTTTATGTAGGAAGCTGGTGTCCGTCGCAAGGAAGCTCGCTCCATTGGTATCGCCGTCGACCACCGTCGTCGCAACCAATCCAACGAGTCCCTTGAACTCAACGTCCAGCGCTTGAAGGCCTACAAGGCTAAGCTCATCGTCTTCCCCCGCAAGGCTGGTAAGCCCAAGAAGGGTGACTCTGAGGCTGCCGAAGTTGCCGGTGCCGTCCAGCTCCGCACTGCTCTCTTCCCTGTTGAGCAGGCTGCCCCTGTTGCCGAGGCCCGTGCCATCACTGCTGAAGAGAAGAACGTCAATGCTTTCATGAAGCTTCGTTATGCTCGTTCTGCTAAGCGTACTCTCGGTGCCCGCGAGAAGCGTGCTCGTGAGAAGGCTGAGGAAGAGGCTAACAAGGTAAAGGGAACAACAACAGGATGCTTATTAAAATACTAAACTTTTTTTTTTTTTTTTACGTTTTATAGAAGAAGTAAATTGTCTTGTCAACCCTCCCATTTTTTTACCATTACTCTTTTTTTCATGACCCAGAAAATAAAACTCAAGAATTTATCCATAATCAAGATGATTTTGTTTTTTATAAATATGTTTATTTACGGTTTATTAAAGAGAGTACAATCACCAACCACTAGCATGTCCATCACCTCTTGGATCACTTCCTGCAGCAAGCATACGCTTTCCAGTTCGTTCATCCAGTTTTGATCTAATGATTTGACCTCGACCAAACATGGAACGTTGCCAGCTTTCAAGTCGGTGGCAGACGTGACCCATGGATTCAAGCTGTTTGACCTCATTTTCGTCAATGCCCTCTTCTACATACACAACAGACTCGGTGACTTCCGAGAATGAGTAAGCATTGGCACTCTTGATTTCAGTGGCTTTGGGTGGGGCAATACAGAGGCGGGGTAGATCAAGAGCATGTTGAGGGTTGGAGTTGAAGTGCTTCATGTTGAGGATGACTTGAGTTTGTCCTTGTGGTTGCATAAATCCACCCATAACTGTGTGTAATATGATTAGTATTAGTTTATTGAGTTGAATATGTCATATAAGAGACAACTTACCACCAAAAGATGCTTCCAAGTGATGTCTCTTATCGTTGTCTTTGCGTGTAATCATGCCAGGAATGATGGTATGATAGGGTCGTTTATGAGGTCCAATGCAGTTGGGATGACCTTCAATCAGTACAAAGTTACATCCACGATTTTGTAAGGCAATACCCGTGTTTGTAGGGACAATGTGAGACTAGCGTCATATTAAATCAGATTAATATATATATACATTTCATTGTTGATAGAATATACTTACACCAAAGTGCATATAAGTTGAATTCTGATGTAATATATAGATTGTTATGAATGAGTACTTATAAAAAGAGATAAAATAATAATAATAATAATGAAAAACTTACAATAAAACTACAGGCATTGCCTTCTTCATCAACAACTGAAAAATAGACAGTATTACTATCCTTTTCAGGATAGCCCTTTTTAATTTCATCGTTTCTCTTGCTTGGATTATAGAGTTTGGCTCTTTCTCTGAGATATTCCTAAAGATACAATCAATAACAAATTTCTTTCTTTTTTTTCATTTTTTGCTTACCTTGCTTAAGAGTTCCTTAACAGGCACATGTGAAACTTGTGGATCAGTAACATAGTATCTGGTATCAGCAAAGGCGATTCTTAAAGCCTCTGTCACAACATGAAGATACTCTGCAGAGTTATGCTTGATCTTTTTAAAGTCAATGACTTCATTTTCCTCTAGGACCTGAATGATACCCAAAGCAATTAATGTGGTGATTCCCTGTCCATTGGGTGGGATTTCCCAAACTGTCCAGTCATGGTAGTCAAGAGAGATGGGTGTAATAAATTCGGTAGTATGATCTTCAAGATCCTTCATCGTCATGACACCGCCACGTGATTGGATGGCATCTACAATGGCTTGGCCGATACGACCTTTATAGAATCCATCTTTTCCTTCCCTTGCTAAGGTTTTGAATGTTCTAGTTTTTTTTTTTTTTATAAGTAACCATTCATTTTTTTTTTTTTTTTGAAACAGAAATACTTACTCTGCTAGAGCTGGGACTTGCATGATTTCACCCTCTTCTGGCGCACGCTTATTATCAATTAACCAACCACAGTCTTCATTGGGGTTTGCTTTTAAAAGTGCATCGACATGACGTTTCCACTAATAAAAATAAAAATAAAAAAAAAAGGTTAGTAAATAAACTTTATGCAAAAATGAAATGATCTTTACACCATGAGAGCATATTTGTGAAACAGGATATCTATTTATTTATTTTTTAGATTTTGTTTTCTGTATTTTTTTTTTATATATATTATTTTTACCCATTTTCGGCCAAATCAATGGCTGGCGTGAGAACGGTAAGAAGATCAAGTTTTCCCGAACCAAAGCTTTCAACAGTTGACACCCAGGCTGCAGCGGCACCAGGCACAGTGACTGAATGAACACTATCGCTAGGTAAGGCTTGATCAGAGATCTTGCTGAGTTCACGCACATGATCAAAGGTAAGAGCAGAAGGTGTTCTATATTTATTTATAAGTATAAACATGGATATTTTGTGTATACAGTCAACACAGACCTTCCTGAACCATTCAAGCCTTTCACTGAGCGGGTCTTTGCATCGTAAAATAGACAGAATGCATCTCCTCCAATACCAGTAGATCCAGGTTCTATATTTTGATTATATTGGTTTAGGAAGGGGTTTTTGTTTTTTGTTTTTTTGCTTTATTTTTTGTTTTTTTCTATATTACCAACAACATTAAGAGCAGCAGCTACAGCGACGGCAGCATCCTTAAATGTCAAAAAAAAAAAAGTTAAAAAATCAAAAACAGCACACGTAGTCATGCTTTTAACCTACAGCTGCATTACCACCCTTTTTTAGAATCTCAATACCGGCTTGAGTAGCCAAGGGTTGTCTTTTTGGTACCATTAGTATAAATCGCCTTGTTGCGTTTTTTTTTTTTATAAAATCAACTTACGAGCTTGATACAACAGCATGAGTTCCATATACTGTTGAACGTCTTGAAATAAAAGGTAGAGTATCCATCGTGAGAGAGAAAAAAGAATAAAGGAAAAAGGTAGAAAATGGGGTGGAAAAAAACAAAGAAATTTATTTACCAGAAAGGGTGCTGATTGAAAGTGTAACATTGCAATTCTTGACCGACTCTTCGGTCAATTAACTTGCAAAGACTGGGTTTTAATACGGTAAAAAGATCTTTCTTTACTGATAAAAGAAAAACGAATACTATTGAGTTGTGTCAACGCAAAATTAAAACTGTTCTGTTTTTTTTTTAAAGTATATCATAGGTCATATAGAATAAGATATCAATTAATGAGAATCTATTTTGGTTTAATAACTATTCATTTGCCATTTAGAATGGATACCTTAGTAAGCTTCAGCTTTTATTTTGAAAAAACATCACAATCCAAGCTACTTACTCTCAAGAAGAGTTCTTGTATCAACTTTGAATATAAGCAGCCCTTCCTTTATTTAAGAAATAATTTCTTGAATCTGAATATAACCAAGTCATATCTTTAACAAAAAGAATCTCTAACGGCTAATCAAAATTAAACTATGATCCTTCTTTTAGATCAAAAAAATGAAAAATGGCCTAGACAGTGTTAAGTTATTGATTATTATTATTTTTTTTCAAAACAAAAGAGTGCTTATTATTGTAATTGAAAAAAAAAAACTTTGAGTAGTTTCCGGGTTTGTTTTATGTTCAATTAGTCAACGCTTCAGCCCGAGATATTTTTCTTGCTCCTCGACGTATCTAGTATTGATAGCAAAAATTCTCTCATTTTGTGTTCCGATCGAATGGGGTTCTCTTCAGTGTAGCAACCCTTGCAGCCTGTTTATTGAGAAGGTACTTTAGTTTTTTTTTTCGATTAAAGCGAAACATGTTGAAATAAGACATCATCAATTCATTAGACTCATAAACATGATTACACAATCACCCTAATCATGCAGTGTTATTTATTATATAAGCTGTAACACATTCGTATCATCAGTACCTTTCTTTGTTATTAAAAAACAACAACATTATATTCATAACAAGTCTTGATAAAAATGAATAAATCGAGTAAAGAAGAAACATAGTTATTATATATTGAATAATGGTTTAGCTATTGTTATTAAAATATATCAGAATGAATGCATAAATAAGATTTAGGTATTTTATCTTGTTAGTGACAAGCCTATTTGTATAAAGGTACTAGTCAATTAACGTATTGCTCTATTATAGTATAATATGAAATAGGATCAATAAGGTCCTTAAAGTGTACTTATAATTGCTTGTTTAATTCTGATATGAGCAATGATATAAACACGTCGTAAGTTTATTAAGTAAATGAAAAAAAAAAAAAATGCATATGAGTGGGTGAGGGGTATTTCATATAATAAATGACATTGTATTGTAATATGTTCAATGTGTACATGTTGATCGTTATTTAAAAAGACTTTTATGTATACAATAATGTTGTTTTCAGTTGGAATTTGTCTTCAAGCTTGATGTCTTGAAAATGACTGGTGACAAGACTTGATTCTTGCATCGTCTCCGAACTAAGAAAATCATAAGCACATTTTATTGATCCAGCAACGTTTTGTACTTGATGCGCACAACCATCTGCAATAAATACAGCATCGCCTGCCTTTTGGTTGAAGCAGAACGGCGTGATTCCAGTTTGTTTCTTCAATTCAAAAAGATCCGTCTCCTCCAGGTAACTATTTTCACTTAACATTGGATCCAATCCGAAGGTTTGTTTGCTTTTTTAGTTCAATGCATCTACAAATGCTCATAAATCAGGGAGATCTTTGGATGCAAATATATCCCAAACTGCAGCGGCTGATTCAGTTTTAGTGTAACACATGACATTCACTGCGTTAGCTATATCACAATGTAACTTTGTGCGACTCTTGATGGCTGGGTTATTTACTTGAGATGTAAACATTTTTGGCCCGAGATCTGGAGGTATATACTCCTCAGGGAGCCTATTAGAGATGTTGAAGTAGCCTCCTTCACTGCAGTATTCTAGTGCCAGTAGTACTTTTTTCATGTAATCGTTATGTAAATAGTTGAAGATCTCTTTGGTAGTGACATGATGGATTCCTCCGTCATGGTAACATCTTCAAGGCAACTGCTCTTCTTTTTGTTGCTGGTAGTAATCTCTTCGTCTTTATGACTGGCTGCTTCGTAATTAGCACTGGCACCATGGCCACCCATTGATAAAGAACGGGTACTGTCATCATCATAAACTGGAACTTCACCAGAACTTCTCTCCTGCAACGATGCACTTGAGCTACAACCTCTGTCTTCAAAATAATTAATTTGCTGGTCATCCGAGTCCGGAGTCACTGGCAATACAACAAAGTCAATACTCTTCATCTTCAATTTGTTAACCAACACTGCCTCTGCCTCTGCATCACTGCCACCCAAAAGAACGTCCTCCATCATAATCGTATCCATGCTCTCGCCGGTATACTTTTGACTCAGTGTGAACATATGTGGTGCATGCTTCAAACAGTTGTGATGCTCTGTCTTCTTTGGATCATCCTTTACCTGACGCCAGTTATTATAGCAATGAAGGCATACATCAATAGCACAGCCAGGGCAAAACTAACGAAGATTGAAGATACTTGTAAGGCAAGCGTCGAAAACATGACGGTACTCCTCAAAGTCTTTTCGTAAGAGAGCTTTTGGTGAATTTGAATTTTGAGATACAGCAGGTTGATCATTAGTAATGGTTTTCTTAAGGAAACGTCTCAGTTCCAAGTCGTACTTGTGCAAGTTCTTTTTGTGGTTATTCACTTTGTTGTACAAATTTCGTTCAGCGTTCGTGATTCTTGGCATTTTGAATAGAGGGTAAAAAATAATTGCAGATACTATCACAAAGAAATAGAAAAAAGGAAATTTAAACGACTGTGCCACCTTCGCCTCTTTATAAGGCTGAGTAAACACATCAGGTGACCCATTGATTGTTTTCTTTTCTTTAAGAATAAAAGCTATCTCATATCATATAAACTATTTTATATTAATAATATGGCATCGCTAAGTCATAAATAAGTGATGAATAGACTATATATATAAATCACTATGTCTTATACGTGTTTGTGTGTAGTGATACCTGAAGACGCGGGTTTTTATTACTATCTTCAAAAAAGAAAGAGGTAATTTACGATAGAGATATTCATATTGAACCCACTTATTTTAACATCAGCAGTCACTCTATTCATACCATTCGAGCGAATTCAATTTGTATTCATGATATTCTATTGCTATTTTCATTTTCGTATCGCTAAATCCCAACTCATAATTTGCATGAATTTTATTTTCCCCTTTATTTTTGGTTTATTTCAAGCGGAGTTAGCACAAATAAATAAAAAAAAAAGGTGTAATTTGAACACTCTGCAATCGGGAAATAACTATTAAGAATAAGTAAACCTATTCGTTATTTCTAAATTCAACCTTGTTGATATCAAATAAATTGAAGCGTGTTTCTAAAAAAAGAGTTATTTTAATCCGTTTTCTTTAATATAATATATTAATATAGTACTTATAACAGCTAATCTTGTAAAGGGGATATTCTTTTTTTTTTTAAGTACTACTTGAATAAATCTAACTTTGCGTAGGATATTTTTTTAAGTTTGATACTTCTGTCCTGCATGAATTCATTGTTTCATTTATCAGAAGAAAGAGTACATGACTCATTTTTATTTTGAAGGATAAATATGGAATGGGAAACCTCTTTTTTCTACCCTTGTTCACTCAAACATGAACAACGACAAGCATACTTCTTTACTCTTCTCCAAAATGGTACCGCGTATCTCAAATATGGTAAGATACCTTTTGATAATGTATTCTATATTGATAATTATACTTAACTATGACTATTAGTCTACCAATAGTAAATCACCACTCCTTATGGCCAATGTTTTTTACTTGGGACAACAATGAAAGTAGCCTCATTCTTCTTTTAAAAGGTAGTACTACATATCTTTTTATCAACGATTGATTTATTAAAAGTAGCATAGGCTAACACCATCACCCAAACATATTTTATCGTAAAAACCATGTCGGTCAAAAATCTATTGATTTTTTTAAACGTGTATTTCTTGGTATAATTGACTAATAATGTCCCCCCCCCGTTTAAGATTCACAACACACAAAAACAAAGGTGCATGTGAATTTAACGAGAAGTATGAATGTAACCGTCCAAATGGGTAGGGGGTCCACTCTACATCATTTACTTTTTATCTAAAAACAATAGAATGTAATCATGATTGAGGGCAGTGATGATGAAGAAGAGGAAAAAAAAAAAAAAAAGTAAGCTATCAACATGAACTTGTAAAAACCTTTAAATCATGATATTTTAAAATAGCCATTGACAGCTGTTTTACTCCTTGGTCAGGTTGATTTGGTAGCCCAGAAGAAAGTTCCGTTATAGCAATGAGACAATAATAAAGGTTTCTGCATTTAAATCAATTCCACAAATGGAAAGAGAAAGGTACATACAATAATTTATTTATGTAATATTTAAAAAGATATATATATAATGTTAGATAGTATAGATTGAGGAGAGGTAAAGGAAAAAAAAAAAATAGAAGAAACAAAATAAATACAATAAGTTATTTATGCAATAAATAGTGTCTGAACACCTATGTTTACTCGTTCATATCGAGACATTTCCTTCTCATGTTTGAGATCCTTAAGCTGTTTTTCTAATTTTTTCTTTTCATCTGCCTCTCTCTCCAAGACACGTTCATGATCGGCCTTTATATCATTTATCATTTTCCTAAACTCTCTACGCAGAGAGGCGGTGGTGGGCGTATCGCCCTGGAAGCCCAAGTTCTTGACCTTTTCCTCATTTAGATCCGTTTCAAGCGTCTTTACTTGGCTTGATAGCGCCTCGATACGTCGCTCATAATTCATCTTGTCAGTTTCAAATTCCATGGCTGTCCCTGTCAGTCGATCGAATTCTCTCATGATGCCCTCAAAGTTGGCCTCCATCGCCGCACTCTGTTCAATCCATTGTGCTTCCTTTACAGAGAATGCATCCTGTAACTCCTTCATGTTTCTTGCCGTCGCACCATCCACAGTGGATGGCCTTTGCTGCTGCTGCTGCTTCATCTCCTGTTCCAAACGGGTGATCTGAACATCACGTGCATCCAGCGCACGGGTCTTGTCCCGAATCAAATCCTCCAGATCCTGACAGGTCGCCGTCAATTTGTCATGCTCCTGTTGCAGGCTCTCACACTGCCGTGATGTCTTGTCCAAAAACGCGGCCTGTTCCTTTAGCTGAGCCCGGTACTCCTGCTCTTGTTCTTCCAATTGCTGTTCGAATTTCTCGGTGAGGCTTGGACCACTGTTATCCATCATTTGCATATAGGTCTGGCGTTTCATGGTCTTTTCCCATTTTTCCTTTTCGGCGCGGAGCCCAAATACCTCATCACGGTACTGCTCCATCTCAACCTTGAGGGCCTTCTCGCGGTTCTGGTATACAGTGGCCTGAGACTGGGCCTTACTGGAGGCGACCTCCAAATCAGAAATCATGATTTTGAGGGTGCCGAGCTCGGTTTGGCCGCTCTTAAGCTCAGCCTGCACACGATGCAAATGGTCGACTGTTGCCTCTAGCTCGCTCTCTAAATCCGTAATCTTTTGGTTGTTGTTACTGTCGTCTTCAAAGTTGAGGTTATTCATGTCGGCTTGGAGCGATTCCAGATCCATATCAAACTTGTTGTTGCTGTTGCTCTTGGCGGTGGCCTCCTCTTTCAACAGTTCAATCTCGGATTGGAGATCGTGGATCCTTTGTTCAGCCGCATCCCGTTTATCTTGGATGGCCTTGAGTTGAATCTCCATCTTTTTACCTGCCATGCTCTCAAGACGAATACGCTCCTCGGC
>MU622257.1:404319-429916 GCA_025399235.1 Backusella circina FSU 941
GGCATCGAGTCGATCTTCGATGCGGTCGAGAACCAGCTCGGCTGATGACTCCTGCTCATCGAGATTGTGCCGCTTTAATAATGCATTGAGAGAGTGTGTCATTTGTTGTAATTCGGATTTCAAACGATCCACCTGTTCCTGATCCACATGCCCTGTCTCTTCTTCTTGCTTTACAACATAATGATGTTGATGTCCTCCCTGACTGTTGTTTTTCTGTTTCTCTAATTTATGTAACCCTAAAGCAAGTACACCTGCCGTGTGCTGTAATATCTTGTATTGCGCCTGCGCCTCCTCTTCTTTTAGCTGATTTAATCTCTCTGATAACGATGCCACTTGTTTGTCTGCCTCCAATGCCTCGTCTCGTAAGATCAACACTGATTCTCGGTAGTGATGCGTGGGTGATGAGAGTTGAGTCAATGTGTGTGAGGTTTCTTGTATCTTTTTGTCTAATTGTAACTTTGAAGTGGAAACTTGTACCTGATTTTTTAATCTTGCATAATTCTAAATTTTGTGTTATATCATTTTTTGAACCTATATATATATATGTATAATACAAATGAACTAACCTGTTTCAATTCTTCAAATTCTTCGAATGAAAGCACCTTAAAATCCCTTGAATCCACCACTGCATGCGATACCAAGAGTTGCATCAACATATCATCGGAACTAAATGCCTTTTTTTGAATCTCTTGCGATGAGGTGGCTTTGGATGATTTGAGTTTCCAGATGGATTCCAATTCGTGCGTTAAATCATCGTCGGTAGAGACAGACGAGGAATCAGATGATATGGAATACGTCGATGGTTCTTTTACTAAGAATAGAATATATTTATTATCACACAAAAAGTGTCGCAAATATTAATTAAAGTATTACCATGTGACGACGATGTAATAATATTTTTATTATTACTATTGCTATTATTCTTATTGTAATTGTTATTACTATAATTGCTATTATTATAATTGCTGCTGCTGCTACTGGTATTTTGAGCATTGTTGTTATAATGATGATTGTTGTTTTGGTGCATATTGTATTGGCTGTTATTACTTTGACTCATATTTTGCGCAGATGCTTGTGAATCCCTGATACGGAAAGGGGATCTTGTTGGTATCGTTGGTGATGCAATGGGTGATAACTGTGTAAAGGATGCATCCGAGTCACGGTTACTACTTTCCTTTTCTTCGTATCTCTTTGCCGAAGAAGGTGTGCGTTTGACTTCCCCTTTTGAAAAACTGAAAAAGTTGTTTCGAGTAAACTTGAGTCCCATGGGTCGGTCATCATCACTTGATTGCCTTGGCATAATTGGAATCTAAAGGGGGTTTCTCACACTTGCAACATTAGTTTAATGACAACATTTCACTCTACTTTTTTTTTTTTATTTATTTATTATTATTGTTACCATTTTATTTATTTTATAAAGAAAAGAAAAAAAAAAAGAAAAAGATTAATAAATTATTTTTTTTATATATTTTATTGTATTTTTTTTTTTTTTAGTTAGTGCGACCAAGGAATTCAAAGACAAAACAGATATTCTTTTTTATACTTTAAACACTTTAAATTTGGTTCTTTTTGACTTTATCTTTTACTTTGGTTCCTATTTTTCATGTGCAGAACAAAAGATGAGAGAGAAAAAGAAGAAGAAAAAAAAAAAAAAAAGCTTAAATATTTTATCCAAAATTGGAAATATACAGAATGAATCAATATAAAAAAAATTACAGTTTTAAAGTGGAGCTGTTTGAAAGATATGGAGTCGTTGTGATCCACTTAAAAAAAGAATTAACCCTTTTTTTTTTTTTTAATTATTTCGTTTTTTATTATTTTTTACAAAGCAAATACACTTTTTAAATATATTTTTTTAAAAAAAAAAAAGGAAAAATAAATGACACAAAAAAAAAATGGACTATACAAATAAAATAAAATTACTTTTTAGAAAGGAGGGAATGAATGAGAGATTAATGAGAAATGTTATGCGTTACGTCTAAGTATGTAAAAAAAAAATGATATAAAATGTTTCCTAACACATAATATCAATCTCGTCGTCATCGTCTTCTTCTTCTTCTGCAGACATGGCCAATGGTGCTGATGATAGTAATAAATCATCATCCGAGGAAGACATACAAGAAGATGTATGAGCAATGGTTTGATTGTCAACAACCCGTAGATCCATTTGCTCATCACTAAAGACCACCAAGACATCTGTTGTTTCGGGAGCAGTCATCTCGTCATCATCAGAGTCATCATCAGAAGGTGCCAGCATCTTTTCCAAAAGACGACGTTTATGTAAAGCAGCTCTTCGCTTGGGCCTTGAGGATGCAATGCTATCAGGGTCCTGGATCACTGTGACGGAAGAGGAAACGGTGGTATCCCCTTTTTTACGACGACCTCCTGCTGCTGCTGATGATCTATTACGTTTTGCCTTTGGCTTTTGTTGTTTCTTTTGTGTATTGCGTCTTTTGGTGGCGCCTTCCGTCTTTTTCGATAAGGATGCCATGGAGATGGGACCATCTTCAGTAGAGGTTTCTTTGGCAAGGTTATCCTCTTCCAAGTCAGACTCGTCATCCTCATCGGATGAATCCATGTTGAGATCTTCTGTCAACTCTGCACGAGATCTTGCCTTGGGGGCACGAGGCGCTCTCTTCTTTTGTTGTTGTTGTAATGCGGGACGTGTGCGGGGACCCTTCTTCTTCTTGATGATGTAGTCCTCCACACGGACGGTAGGACCTCCATTCTGTTCGAGAATACAGGCATCCACATACGACAAGAGTTGTACCAAAAGCTCACGCTCGAGACAAGACAAGTCAATCTCGACTTCATCGTCCTCCTGCTTGTGCTGTTGCTTGGTAGACAGGATGGAGAGGATGCCAGGTAACTTTTCAGGTTGAAGATGGTTTGTGATCTTATCCAGCAATGCCTCCTCGACTTGACGTTTATGCATGTACATGTAATTGCTCACTACAGGCGAAGAGGCGGTTTCGGTGGCAGTCACATTTTCAGTGTCTGATTCGGAATCAGAGTCAGAAGAAGAATAGCCTCGACGGCTACTCATGTTGGCAACGGTGGTAGGAATCACCACATCATCGTCCTCGGAATCAGATTCATCAGAGGAACCATCTGAAGAGTCATCCGAGCTTGAATCGGAACTGCAAGAGCTTCTTCTACGTTTTAATGTTTGGGCGATGACAGTCACTTGTTCCTCCTCCTCGATCTGTAACTCTTCCTCCTCCACTTGTAAAGTTGTCAAACTGTTTTCAACAATCTCGATCTGATGTTGGTCCTTGATCTCTACTTCTTCTGTTACTTGAACAATGTCATCAAATGCTGGTGGTTGAATAAATTGAACAACTGGACTGGCTTGGTATGATATATCAGCTGGAGAAGAAGCTGAACTAGAGGAAGAGGTGGTAGGTGCACTCATTGTCAATGAAGCGTCATCAGGAACTAAACCGAGATGAAAATGGCATTAATAACAAAAAGTAGACATTTTCTTGAGGGATATTTTATAATTACCAAAAGAGATTTCATCATAAAAATTGGATTCATTATTCAACATATCTGGAGAAAAGTTGGCGAGTTCATCTTGACCAAATAAATCTTCCAACTGGATAGATTGAGCATAGAGTTGAGCATTGAAATCGGCAAGACAGGATACACCTTCGCCAGTCCAAGGTTGTAACCAAGAACCAACTGATTCTCTATTGTTTTTTTTTTTTTTTTTTTTTTGTTTAATGATTTTGAATGGGAGACAAAAAAAAAAAAATTTTTTTTTTCTGTACCTTAACATTAAATCTTGAACCTCGCCCGTCAAATCCTCGACCATGGGCACATTCTCTTGCCAATCTCCTGAGCTAGCCAAAAGCTGATTCAGCTGCTCCTCACTGGCCTTGTCCATTTTGAGACTGTTTGTAAAGTTATCTTCGGTTTCAGTAGGTTGATGTGCAATAGTGATACTAAAATCAATCAAAATAAACTACCGTTTTAGTTACCATAGCAACCTTTTTCCATTTATATTTTAAAAAACTTACCCTCCCATTTTGGTTATTAAAAAAATAAATGAATTTTGTAATGAACGCGTTTAATGAGCTGTTTGGGTATTCAAAGAAAGATCTGATCACAGTTTGTGGCTTTTTTTGTTCAAAGTGTTATTAAGTGTGGTATTCTTAAAAGCGAGGCTTTTTTTTTTTTTTTTTATGTCAAAACAAGTTTAAATAGTCTTGATTCTCGCTTTCTTTTAATATTGGGTTTATATTGCGTCAGCACAAAAATGGTCAAGTATAAAAAGATATTTGAGAAAAAGAATGAAGAACACAAGTTAACTTGTTGATCTCACTTTTTTTTTTGTATATGAAGAAGTTCAAGAAAAAAAATAGAATTAAAAAAAAAAAACTTGACTTTTTATTTTTAAAGCCAAAAAAAAAAAAACTCAGAAAAAAAAAAAAAAAAAAAAAACTTGACCCAAAGTCACGACATTTTATGTTCTACAAGAGTGTATATTTGTTTATATTTGCTTATCATATTAAATATAAATATAAAAACTATCATTTATCACCATCACTCATTGATATTGCTATCATTTGAATAAGAGTAACATGGAATCAGCAATAGAAACGCTCATCCAACTCAGCCTAAAACAGGGACTGTTGTCACTGCTTAAAAAAAAATTTGAGTATTAAAAATAGGACTGTCTTTTCTTTGTGGAGAGAGAAAAAAAAACTTTTTTTTTTTTCCATGTCAGAGTTGGACAAGAGCGAATTGGATGGATTGTTTACAATTAGAAATAAGAATAAGGGTGTTTCATCTCAATAAGAACGAAAGAAAGAGAGTAAAACCTTTTTTTTTTTTTTTTTTTTTTTCAGTCTAGAATAACCGTTTAGTAAAAGTCATTTTTTTTTTTTTTTTTTTTTTTAATAGAAAACCTCCCCATTGATGATGAAATGTCGTTTTTTTTTTTTTTGCATATTTCCCTTTTTCGCACACCTTAAAGTGAGAAAAATGACATTTGGGCTGAAGTGTGTGACTATTTATTTTATTTTTCAGGACAAAGTCTATTTTGTAAAAAAAAAAAAAAAAAACTGAATAAAAATATCATCCGTTTCACTTTTACGAAATATATATATAAAAAAAAAATGGCAAAAACAGATATAAAAGGAAAAGGTAGAGAGAGCCAGTATGAAAGCGATGATGAAGTAGTCTGTTTTGACATTGATGATGTCTCAACCTGGCTTAAGGACAATGACTCTCAAACGATGAAGACGCCAGACAGAAAACCAACCCGTTCTATAGAGGACTTACTCAAGTCGAGCCCACCCTCACCCCTCCACTACGAGCGTAAAAAGAAAAAAGACCTCCCCTTACCGACACAGCCTGTTTTTTTAATAGAGGATAACGAGGAGGAGGAAAAAAAGAAACCAAATATCCTGCGTGATGATCTGGATTTGGATGCGTCTGTGGCGGCCATCTTTAAACGTAAAAAGGGGGGGATACAAAGAAAACAACAAGCTACTGTTAAAGTAAGGGCAAATGGGTGGTACTGTTCTTATTATTTGACATTTGAGTTTTGATATTCTTGGTAATATATAGCCTGTCAACATGGAGTGCCCAATATGTTCACGTATGTTTGTTAAAGAAAAGATCGAAATACATGCATCTGATTGTACAGGTGCATACAGTGAAAGTGAAGATGAGAATGAGTCGGAAAAACATGGTAAAAGAAAGAAAACAATGGCAAGTGGTATAGCAAAATCAGAGGCAATTCGTAAAAAGTAAGTTGGCGATGTATCTTTTGTGTAACCATCATTCATCATGCTGTTCATATAAAAACAGAAAATTTAAAAATGTTGAACAAACCTCCATCAATTACTATTTACAAGCTGAGGATATGGTGGGTACAGATGGTGGCGATTTTGCTAGCAGTTCATCAGGTCTTCAGTGGGAATCAGCTGGTCAAACTCGCTTTGCATAACATCTATTATTTATTTTTAATTGCTAGTATCATTGTTTGAGAGTAAGGTACTTTATATATGTGTGTTTTTTAGTATTAAAGAGGTATTTATTTACAAGCAAAATGGTGTGTGTGTATTTGGATTATTTTAATAGTCTTGGGAGGGTAATTTGGGTTCATAATCTATATTAACAAGTCAATACAATCATATAATAATGTGCATATTCAATATTTTACCTTGTTCATCGATCAAAGTATCGTTTTTAAAGCACTCTTCGATCCAATCAATAGTAACAAATCGGGGTAAAGGTGGTCTAAAATGATATAAATAAATATATGTGTTTATTTTCATTATTGTTGTTATTTTACCTCTTAAACAAGTTTGTAAGACGCTTCACATTTGCAGCATCTTCCTTATCAGGTACAATAACATGAGTCACTTCATCTGTCACAGTGTTGACAAATTGACCTCCTTCAAACTCTAGTCTCATCAATGCGAGTTGGAGCTGTTCATAATGTGCTTTTTGAATAACCCAATCCATAGTAAAGGCATCATCATGACTGGGTTCACTAGAGTCACAGTAGAGAACGATACTGTTGAATATTCTTCCACTTACTTCGCATCCAAAGTAGCGATCAATGATTTCTTTTGATAATGCTTTTTTATATTGATCATCAACTTGATCCATGTCCAATTTCATTGAGGCAAATAGCTTTTATTATTTGTTGTGAGTCAATACAAATGGTATAATGTACTACTATCAACATCAACTTACGTCTTTCAATCCCTTGTCACTGATATTCTTTGTATATGAATCACCCCAAATATCCATATGCAATAAGAACTCACTCCTGAGTGCTTCATTTGTAAACACCATGTATCTAAATAATATTAATAATCAACGACTTGGTTAATTCGGTAGTATTATTTACTTTGGTGAAAGTTCAACGATGGTCTGTTCATCAATACAATCAACAATATACTGAGGATAAATTAAGCTAAAAGTGCCCTTTGAAATCAGACTCTTCACACGAAACACTCTAACACCAGCAACGACAAAAGTTGCCTTTGCGGGACTCTGTAAATAGCCACCGCCATTCTCTGTCACCATTTTTTCTAATGCCTCCTTTGTATACTGATCATTTCCTGAAAGGATACAAAATGTGAGTCCGTCAAATAAGTCTGTCTTTTTCTCTGCTGTTCTAGAATCAAAGCCGATTTGACTTGCTAATAGAGTATAACTCTAAAGAGAAGGATATGAGAAAGGGGGAGAAAAAGAGGGTTCAGTTTATTCTTACTGTTCTCGACTTTTTTTTAGGGCCTTGAACTACCAATGCATTAGGGCTGACTCTTTTCTGCCCAACACGACCCTCACTTAAAGCTTCTTCCACATCTTAAATACAAGGGGATATTGTGAGTTTACGTATTTTATCTTTTCTATATTCATTTACCTTTAACGGTCATACAATCTTTCCAACTCTTATCTTTTCTGACTCTTACAAAACGAGGGAATCGAAGTGAATGTGTCATACCGACATGTGCTAATAATCATAATAAGTAACATGAATAGGATAATAACCATCTTTGTTCTATATTTACAAGCAGTAACAATTTGAGTAGCCTTGATTTCAAAAACAAGTGACCTAAAATAAGCATGCAATTATAAGAAGGAAACGAGATAAAAAGATGTGCTTTTTCTTCTTACTGTCGATAATCAATAATCACATCTGGTTCTTCGTTTGATCTTTTGGGATGACCAAGCCATTCTGGTTGGTTATTACGATTATAAGGTACTGTTGAAGTGATGGTTTGACTATATATTGGATATGAATTTATCCCCATTCAAGAGTAAATAAGAATGATTTATCTTACCTTAGTTCTTTAAGGTCATCATCTTTAAAGCCAATACCAATCATAGCATATGTAATGAATCTAAATAGTGGATCATAAATACATAGATATCGAAATAGAAATAGATGTCTTTCTTACTTTGGATCTTCGGTATCTGGAATTCGATCATCTCTAACAGCAACCAAGAATTGTGCCATCTTATTACTTCTTCTACCCGTTCCATATTTTGCACCTATATAAACAACATCAAAATAAGCAAAAGTACGACATTTAAATGATTTTACTCTTCTTCTTACCAACTACAATAAGATCACTATTCTCAGTCATGCCATCCATATATTCAGGCTTCATCTTCAACCAAGCACCATTTTTTGAGTTTAGGTTATAAACAAGATTTGGATTCTTTAATATCAGTCCTTCCTTTCTGTATATTAAAAAAAAAGACAGGTGAGATTCTCTCTTGTCCAAAATAAAAACCTCACTTTACCTTTTGATTATCATGGAAGCCAACTCGTCTTGAACCTGATCTTCACTTGATCCAATGATACGAGGCAAGATAAACATGTGTTTGCCTTGGTTAGTCACCACTTTATCCAACACCTTTAAACGATCCTCTAGTTTGTAGTTCATGATGAGATGATCATTATACCATAAAACATCAAATACAATAACTAAATAAATAAATAAAAACCGTTAGTTTGGTTTTTTTTTTTTTTTTTTTTTTTTTTTTTTTTTTTTTTTTTACATGTATAATTTACTTACAACAAGGATGTGGCTGATCATCATCATTTATATCATCTAGAATAGTACATGTTTAATCATTGATATATAATTTGGATAAGAGAGATACTTGCTTGCAGCTGCAGTCTTTAATGTTCCAAAAGGTAAAAAGGTATCTGAATTTGGATCATATGCAACCATTTCACCATCAAGTATCAAACTTGATTTTACATGTTAATAACATGAAGAAAAAAAAGAAGAATACAACCAATAATATACTTTACGTCTTTCCATTTAATCCAGGTATCACCTTTGATGACAATTTCGTAGAAGCAGTTGATCTATTTCCATATCTCCCCGTCTCTTCAATCTGATTTCTCGTAAACCACTTTATCTGATCCAGCTCCTTATCATAATGCAACTGTAACCGCTCACCATCGATCTTTTCCTCAATATAAAAGTGATTGTTGGTCTGTTTCACAAAATTCTTGAGCGAGCTGGGGGTACCCTTTAATCCACGCTGTGGAATCAGGGGCGAAAAGAGCGAGATGGTACTGATATCCTTGAGTTCCTCACTGGCAATATAGCGTAGATCTTTGCCGCAGTCGAGCGCATGCTTTGCATGGGGGTGATAGGTGTCGAGAATGGAGTTTTCAGTCATACCAATATGCAATGCTAAAAAAAAATGGTTATAAAATGAGATATTGGAAATAGAGCCCTTTTTTAAATAAAAAAAAAAACCTTTGATGATGATACGAATGAGCCACATCACTTCTTTTGCTGTATAATTCATGCACATGGATTTAAAGGCATCCACTTGTTTATCTATATTTCTGAATGTTTTTACTATTTTAGAAATGGACTTCATTCAAATGAAAACTTTTTTACCCTGAGCTTTTTGATAATTGATTCAATAAATCATGTGTTTGCTTTACTGTTTGTGTTGATACCATCACATTGGATCTTAATCGTACTTCATCATAGACTACTCTGGGAAAGTCACCCACAGTTTGCTATGTTTATATATCATTTCTCTTTTTTTAGTCTCACTTTTGTTTTACATATCATCATTTTTGTTATTTACACTATTATGTGAATAAACAGGATTACGCCAGTTCTTTAAACGAAGTCCTCCTTGCGATTTGGGATCAATCATCAATGCCTTTTCTAATCGTGAAACAATGCCGTCTTCTTTAAGTTGATAAGAATAACCATCATACTATGTATAAAAAGAGAGGAAACATTAGTCCTCTCCAAAAAAATGTTGTCCATTCTCTCTGCTCATGTTTTACTTTTGGTATAAGTAATCTCAATAGGTCATAGACATCATGTTGATGTCGCTTCCATTCAGTAATGAAGCCTTTAAGGACATGCTTTTTGCCTGTCGAACCAGACGTATTGCTTAGTTTTTCAAATAGCAAAGAGACACTCTGAAATGACATTGAGCAAAAAGAAGAAAAATATTTTGACAATAAAACAAAAGAGAAAAAGAGCAGAGTGAAATGGGGGATGTTGATTTCCTATTTTGGAGTGTTTGGGGGGAGATGATAAATGGAGTAAAAACAGGATGGGATCCTTTATTGACTGGTATAGCTTTTCAGCAAGTCGAAAAAAGACCTGTTTGTTATTAGACATCAACATTTCTTCATTCTCTTGCAAAATGGAAATGGATATATGAGTGACCAATTAGAGATAGTGTATATTTTATTTTTGTCAATGACAAAAAGGAAGTTCTTTTATTAATGCAAACAGCCAATCAAATCTTGTCTGCCTTTTTTTTTTTTTTCCATCTATTTATTTTTACTTAAATATAATATGTACAAAAAAGAGAGGGTGTTTTTGTTTAATGAGACTTTATCCACATGGACTCGAACTTTGTATGAAAAGTATTGATTCTATCCATAATATCATATAGAATGATTCGTGTGTGATCGATATGTTGTTCAATGACATCTATAGAGTGGTTCATAGCGTCATCCTCGTCCTTTATAGATCGTGTTATTAGTACATAATAACGTGTTTAGCGTAGCATACTTACTGCAATCATATCATCCATTTGCAATGATCTATACTCATCAATGTAGTCTTGCCAGTAATCCAACATGCTTTTATTTTCCAAGACGGTGGAACAGAGCTGTTGTAGTTTTGCTTGAGCTGATAATAGTTTAAGTTGCTCTATATTAAGTGCTGTTGCTGTTAGCATGGTGTGTTTGTTTTTCTTTTTAAAATAAAGGGAATAAATATATAAATAAATAAATAAATAAAAATAAAAATTAAATCCTTTATATAGCTAAATAAGTGGAAAACAAGATTTTTTCGGGACAACTTGATCTGTTAAGAAAAAAAAAAACAGAACGAATCACACAGATACAGAAAAATAGAAAAATAACAAAATGAATAAAGTTTATTAATGGAAAAAAATCAAAAAAAAATATACAAATCAGTGCTTTTTAGAAGCTATCTTTAATGAAGTAAGGGTAGGTGCCGTCACCAAGCCCGTCTTTGGATCCTGTAGCATGGTGTAGGTCAAGGTCCATTGTAAACGATGCACAGCCCAGAGACCCAACTGCCACCACCCAAGGCGTGGTGTCTTGTTCTCAACCTGACGCATGGCCTTGACTCCATCCCAATAACCCAATCCTTGGGTGTTTCCCTCTTTGTGTCCGTACTGTGTGACCAATTTTGTGGGTTCTTCTTGATAGAGCATGGGCGTTTTACGTGTGAGTGCAATACCAAGATTCTTTGTGTAGATGGGGAGGAGGATCAGATCAGAGAGGGAGCGGTAGTAGAAGGGGAACCCGTGGGGTGATGAGAGGGGCGATAGACGCAGGTGCATGATGATGGTAGTAGGGATAATGGTAAACCATGAATAGCCCAGATTATAAAGTGCTAGTAAAAGAATGATTTTAACGCCACCGTTCTCTCTTTTTCTTTTTAAATCCTTATTACCTGACATTGTGTCGAAAATTGTAATTTTACCACGATGTTTTCTATCAAATCGATCTAGACTTTGGGACAAATCATCGCTATTTCGCTGACTATTGGATTGGATTTCTCTACTCTTTTGTTGTTGCTGTGATTGCTTCTTTTCTTCTATATGCTTCATTTCAGGTGTGATGTCTGATATATATATATAAAAAAAGACGATTGAATTTAATAAAAATCAAAGAAAACGGATCGGTCATGTCTAACTTACCACTGACGTCTGCGTTGTCATCTACTTGCTGAAGCTTTCTCTCCTCACGTTTGTGACTTGCTCTTAAAATAGTATCCTCATCGTAAACAGGGTGTGTATCAACATGAGAGATGGCAGCTGGTGGTGCATTTTCCAAGTTGGAACCAGTCACATCTGCAAATGATTTAGCAGTAGCTGCTTCTAAAATACAGACACATTTAATCACCCACTCACACCTGTTTTCAAAATATATACTCTACCCTTCTTTTTCTCCTCATTATCAGCCATGTTTCCAAATCTTGAAATTTCCGAATAAACAGCCCTTTCTGCACTAGAAGCATTCTTCTCAGCCATCAGGTTTGACTGTGCTAAAGGTGGGAAATTGTCATGATTGAAATCAGTGGGGTCTGGAGTGGTCTGACTATTAATCATGTCTTTTTCACGGTCACCTAGAGGTCTCATTTCGGGTGGTATTTCTTTGGCTGCCATCTTTGCAAAACTTTGAGAAGGCGGTGGAGGAGGAATGTTGACTGTGTGCGTGTGAGAAAAGTTTTTTTTGTTTTGTTTATTGTTTATTATTTTTACCTGATGGTTGTTGCAACATATCCTTTACGTCTGGTAAATTAGATAATGATTCTGATTGTCCGTTGGCATCACTCTCTGGTTTAGGAAATCCTTCATTCGATGCAACAGCCGCAAATGATCTTTCAGGATGAGGAGGTTGGGTGTGATCTTTATTATAAAAAAAAAAAAAAAAGTTCAGCACCCTATTCTGTTTCCTCTTTTATATATATATATATATATATATATATATATATATATATATATACAAAAAGAACCTAAAACACTTACCAGGTATATTCTTTTGGCCCTCCTTTGTTTTACTCAATACATCACCTGTACCCGATAAATTTATTGAATTATCACCACTACCATTGGCTTCTCCAGGTGTAGGAAACTCTTCCAGCAGCTTTTTTTCATGACCTGCAACTTGTGCAAAGGAGGCCGTCAAGTCATTCGAGGTATCCGACTTTTTATCATCAATAGACGCGTTGGATTTTGCAATGTCTGCCCAAGAGGTACTTAGGTCTGAAGTATCAGAAGATTGCATCTTTGTCTCTTGAAGACTAGGGAATTCATTGGGATCCATTCTGTTTACTATGAGAATATATTAAATGTTTAAATAGAGAGATATAGTGCCAAACTATATTGAAGAAAGAGAAGATGAAGTATTTTTTTTCCTTTTTTTTTTTTTAAAAAAAAAACAAGTTAATAAAAGAAAGAGAGAGAAAGAGAAAGCAAAGAGAATCCTTTAAAAGAAAAACAAGCCTAGGGTTGAATTGCATGACATCATTTACGTAATGCATTTTTATACAATAGTTTTGGTGTCGTATCCCTTCTATTTTTCTCTGCCCACTTTTTTATTTTATTTTATAAATTCAAGTTTTCACATGAATGATGTATTTGCGCATCTTTTTTTTTAGTTTATTTGACTCTCTTTTTGTTAAAGAAGAAGAATGACTTGTTTCCCTTTAATAAGAACAAAGACGTATACGTTATGTCATTGTTTCAAACCAAATATGGCAAGTGATAATAAGTCTTATATAGAGAGTCGCACAGGCATTGCCCTGATATTCACGTTTATACTTTTACAAACAAAATTTGTTTATTTATATTGTTATCATTATGCAGACTTTAATATTAAAATAGACTCTAAAAGTGACAGGATTAATAACAATAAGATTTATATTATAGTCAATATTCATTTAATTTCATAAAAGAAAAGGCATTGCAGTCACTTGTCTATTTTATAAAATGAAAGAGGATCGACGTGATTATATAATGATAAGAAAAATCTCATATCCATTTTATACATGCCAACAGTGAGAACCAATAAAGCAAACACTTACTGCAGCATTTTTTTTTTCCTTTTTTTATGAAAAGTAAAACACTCGCTGTGATTCACTTTTTTTTTTTTTTTTTTCTTTTTTTTTTTTTTGTTTCTACTGCTATTGCTTCAAAATAGTTTAATAGTACACTATAAAACATATTTTTATCAATCACCATTACTATTGTTATGAATTGAAAAAAACAAGCTGATCTGTTGGTTTATCTGTTGTGCAATGGTCAAAAATAGAAGATTATTCTTTTCTTTTTATGTGTAAAAAAGCCAAATGTCTAGACCATTTTTATTTTTTAAAACAGCGCACAAACACACAACTTGGAAAGAAAAAAGGTTTATGCTAATAGTCACCAAATGACTAAACGATGTGATATATATATATATATATATACAAATACGATCCTTCATTTCTGTATTATCCTATCACAATACTAAATTATGAACCATCAAAAAAGAAAATAAAGCGTTTCAACTCGCCCAAAAAGAAACATTCAAAAAAAAAAAGAAAAAGGCTGTTTTATAAATAAATTCGTTGTACGACCTTCCATAAATGGAAATCTGGGTCACTCTTACCTGGGCGTAAAAATGTTATTCTCGCTTCCCATTCCTTTTCGTCTTAAAATGTTGTATTTCCAACTCTTTGTGTGCTTTGGTTGAATTGAAATCATTCTAATAAAAGAGATAAAGAGAGAGAAAAAGTAATTAAACTTATTAAAGAATAATTCATTTATAAAAAAAAAGAGACAAGTAGGTTGTCTAATTTTTAAAACACCGCGCACTCCTTTTTTTTATTTTTCGGATTGGTTGATTTATTTCCACAACACTTTTTTTCTCTTTTTTTTTCCTTTTCTTCTTTAGCTTTTTTTTTTTTTTTTTTATAATCATTTCGTTTCAAAATACACGAACACAACTATTCAGCTGTTTTGGCATTCCAATCCAATTTCACCTTGCCCGGATGTTTATCCGAGGCAGACAGACGTAAACGTAGAAAAACAACGATAACCACACAAAGTAACGAACGAATGACCTTAACATTACCATCTCCACCTGACATTAAGCTCTTTGAAGAACAAGTTGACTTGAAAGACGCCACCTCTAATATTCATAATGACGCATCCAAAAGACCTTTAACACCTCCACTTCCATCATCACCATCATCAAATACTTTAAAGACAACAAAGACAATGCCATGGGAAATCATCCATGATAATAGCTTTTGTATGTTTAAAATTGTACTTGATTCTGTGGGGAGTACAGGTAAGAAATAGTTATCATATATATATATATATATATATAGTTTATTTTTATTTATATATCTATTTATATATTTGTAGCTGCACTTTGTTATTTACCCACTCGATTTCAAGGCATTATTGAATTCTACCACTTGGTAAGTGTGTATCGTTTATGTAATCAAGAGTAAAAAAACTCACTCTTTCCATAGGAAATACCAATAGCTTATAGACATCAAGGATTAGGCGACTATTTATTGGATGAGGCATTTCAATGGGTTGAACGATCAAAGATATCTGTTGTACCTTCATGTCCTTTTGTCCATGAATATTTAGAGACACGCTTTCCTGATAAGAAGAGTGGCGGTTGGAAATATATTGTAAATACACAAGAAAGGAAACGATAATAATAGTATTATAATAATAAATAAAAATGTAATATAATGAAAATAATTATTATAATGACAAAACGGTAACACAAGACATTGTAAAAGAATAGACATAGTAATGCAAGGAGATTAGAACCGACTTTATCTTTTTTTTTTTATTCTCCTGGAACAATAACAATAAATATGTTATTTTTCTCCTTGTTTATAAGGTCTAGAACACCATCTTTGCTCTGGGCGTTAAGGAGAGAAAACTTGTTTTTTTTTTTTTTTTGTTAATAAGCATACCAATGCTTTTTAACCTTTTGGTTACCAAAGGAATAAGAACCGATCGATTACTTTTTTTAGTTAGTTGGTATATGATAACATATATAAAATATGAAAATATGCTTTTATAAATAATAATCTCACGATCGTCCATTAGATTTCCCATATTCATCGAAATAAAGATGGGGTCTCGATGCCGGTCTTTAACAAATATGTATATATCTGTCATATCGTGACTAATTTAAGTTATATTATATATACAAACACACTAAAACCATTTATATTAATAAAGAGAGTCCGGTCCCATTTTTATTTAACAGATGGATATCGCCACTATTATTCTTCGGGCGTATCATAGTTCAAGTCATTATCCAACTCGTCTTGAGAACTATAATAGAGATCATTATTATCGCCTTTTTTATCATGCGTGCCATCCTGCATTTCCTTTATTTTATGTCTCTGTTCATCTCTCTCTATCGTCAGCTTTTGGATTTGCACCTTTAAGGAGACGATCTCTTGTTCTTCCAAGTACTTTATTCGTTCTGACATGTCTTTTTTGTTTTGTTGATCTTCTCTGTGTTGTTTTAAAAGTAATCCATTCTCGTATTTTAACCTTTCAATTTCATCCTCATTTTGTTTCTGATGATTTCTAGCATTGAGTATTTTTTCTTCTTCTTCCCCTTCGTGTTGTTGCTGATGATCATACCATGGAACTGTTGGTGCTGATTTCTCATAAAATGGCATCTTTTCATCTTCACTTGTTGGTGTGGGTGTTGGTGTACTATTGGTACATGGTTGTACCTCATTTTTAAGCTCTAAAGCATACAAAAAAAACAAAATAGAAGTAAACAACCTATATATAAATCAAAGAGAGAAAGAAAATAGGCGTTGATACATACCAACCTGGTCCATTTGAGCGTAAAATCCTTGGGTATTCAAGTGTTGCACCATTTGCACCGCACCCATGTTTCCCTGACTTGCCGCAATAGCATACCACTGTATGGCCATTTGCTTATCAGCAGGTATACCTTCATTTCCTGTGTAATACATGTATCCAAGACTACACTGGGCGTTTGAATAACCGTTGGATGCTGATCTATAATACCACTCCAACGCTTTAAGATAATCTGTTTTGGTGTTATTGTGATAGTACTCGTTTCCTACAAGAAACTGGGCACGTGCATCTCCTTTACGTGCATCGTTGATGGTTTCGTTGGTTATATTTAATTTATCCTCTATTTTATAACAGTATAAGATGGTTTTTTTTTTTGGAACCTGTTCTTTTTGTTTTTTTTTATCTTTACTTTTTATATTTTCAAATAGTATAATATCACTGGCCTTTGTTGTAATGGAAAGTTCGTTTCTTTTTTTATTTAAAATGTTGAACATTTTTTAGTTTTTTTTTTTTTTAAAAAAAAAAAAATATATGTGTAAGAAAGGGTGTTTCTAATAGTAGCTCAAAGAAAAACGAATTAATAGTTGTATAAAATAATTAAATGTTACCATTGTACAACAGGTTTCATATGCCATTCAAGTAAAATGGTGTCACGAACCAATGAAGAAGTGCTATGTTTTGTATTAGAATCAATATGAATGCTACAAAAGAGCAACTCAGAGTGAAGAAAGACGTTTGAACTTGCTGATTTTTGTACCAATGAGTACTCTTTTTTTTTCTACTGTGGTTAGTATTTCTCCCTCTCTCTCTCTTTCTTTAAAAAAAGAGTTTTTGAGGTAAGATTGTTAGATCATTTATGACACGGGCCTGAACTATTTGATTTATCCGTAAACTCGGTACAATGCGTCAAGTAGATCTGCGAAAAAAAAGAAAAAAAAAACTTAAACTAAAACTAAAACAAACAAAACTAATCCTTTTCCTGTCTAGCTTTATCTCAATTTAGGCAAATGTTCTAATTTTTAACAAACAAACAAAGATAAAAAAAAAGAAAAAAGAATAACCTATTAAAACGAGTTTATTTTTATTATTGTTATGAAAGGACTTGAGAGAATGGCTTGAGATTTAAAATTTTCGTTTTAGAATATAACGGTATAAGCAAAATATATATATAAAAATAAGTAATTCCATAAATCAACTACTACCCAGATACTTGACCGTCTGACCTTGGATCACCATCCCCAACAAGCACCGGCTTTTTCAATTGTTTGCCCATCCTCGAAACAATCATAATTCCATGACCAAACGTATAAGAAATAGCAATAGGAACAATTCTACATTGATGCCCTTTTTTCTTTTCCAGGTTCTTTGATCGCCGCTTCATCTATCCCTTAGACACACAAAGGGGGATAAAACTAAAATAGTGGTATGTAAACTTACTTCTCAAGGTGGCTTCCAATTCATAGTTTACCCATTTCATTTTTATGCGTAATTACATTAGGCATTAATGCATGAAGTGGTCTTTTGTTGGGTTCTAATATTATTATATCGACACTTTTAGTGATAAAAAAAACCAAGAATTCTACTCAAATGACCATATACGAGCTATTTTAGTTGTTTTTAGCTGTACTTTCTAAAAACCACATTTTGCTATCTAATGTTTAAAACCTATTTTCTCCTCGTAGTATCTTATGAAAATAATTGGAAATGAGAACTTGATTATTCTTAGTGAACCATTTAAAACATATATACAGCCTAACCTCGATGATGAAATACTCTATTATAGTGATTTCAATATTCTATATTCCATTAGAGTGTATTCCGATTTTGATGAATCAAACCCAATATCACCTTGTTTTTATATATATTAAACCATGCATATATTTATTTATACATTTTTTTTTTTAAAAAAAAAAGCAGGAGAGAGTGATAATCAAGAAAAGTAGCCTGGTAAAATATATTCCACCTTCGCCAAGGTTTCCTTACTTCGCTTCTCTTTGTCCGTCGAACTCCCTATGCTAATGGTACCCTTCATCCTCGGTTCTAAACTATCACTCTCGATGGCTCTTTCCAAGTCGGGCAGCACCGCAAAAAGTAAGTTCTTTGCATTTTGCGCATTGGTGGACATGTTCTTCACCACGGTCTCTACCGTCACCGGTTCCTCCTCCACCTTCCAACAATCATAATCCGTGGACATGCAGACAATCTGATAGGCAATCTCGGCCTCAAACGCCAACTTGGCCTCGGGAAGGGCCGACATGTTGATGACATCGGCACCCCAGGTGCGATACAGATTGGATTCTGCGCGCGTGGAAAAGGCGGGACCCTCCATACACACGGCTAGCTTGTTGGTGTGGAGCGTGACCACATCATCGTGGCGCTTGATGATCTCGCGAAGTCCTTTATGGAAGGGGTCTGCAAAGCTGGCATGCACCACCACACCATCCTCGAAAAAGGTTGAAGGCCGCAGACCTCGTGTGCGGTCAATGACCTGATCAGGCATAACGAAATCACAAGGTGGAATCTCTTCGCGTAATGAACCCACAGCTGAAAAGGCAATGATGACCTGTACACCTAAATGCTTCAAGGCAGCAATATTGGCACGAGAGGGTACCTCGCTTGGTGTCAGATAATGGCCACGACCGTGTCGTGCAAGAAAGGCAATCCTATTTCCACTTGGTAAACGAGAGATAACAATCTTATCACTAGGGAAACCCCAAGGCTTTTTTTTCTTTTAAGGTTTTTTTTTCTTGATGTTTTTTTTTTTTGTTCCAACTTACTGTCTCTGGGTTGACTTCTTCAATAAAATCCAAGCCTTCTAACTGATAAAGGCCTGAGCCTCCAATAATACCAATCTTTACGTCTCCAGTCATCAGAAGTAAATAAAAATCAAGATAAACCGATGTTTTTTTTATGATCAGTTGACGTTTTATCGTTTATTTTTTCACACACTTTGAAAACGCTGCATTTACAGTTGTTGTTCCACCCTCACCACGAAAAAAAAAAAATGGGTCCATTTTTTCAAGCATTACCTGTATATTTGTATTATAAAATGAATATCTTTTTTTTTTTCAATTTTTGGCAAAAGTGGACACATTGAGCAACTGTATATATTTAATAAACCAGGCACCAAAATAAATACATATACAAATAGAGCAAATGAGCGTACCTCATCGCATCATGCCGACTACATTTAACAATGTAAACAGATACACCTTTGATGACTTGTACGAATCTATACTCCATTCAGTAAGACATGCATCTTACATTGCACTGGACACTGAATTTGCCGGCCTTGGAAGTGGAAAAGGGGGTGATCTATTTCAACTTTATCCATGTCATAAAGAAGCCGCTGAAAAGTACTCTATTCTCTCTCTTGGTTTGACTGTTGTACAAAAAGTAAATAACAATACCACCAAAGGTATTATGATTATTCTTTCTATTATTATAAAAGCGTATGGTATATAATTGTCTCTCTCTCTCTCTCTCTCTCTCTCAAATAGAACTTCATTACAAGGCGGATAACTACAACTTTACCACCTTGAAACGTAATGGATTCATTGTAGAAACAGACACAGGCCTCTTCCTTACCGAAAACAACTTCAGTTTTGATGACCTATTCCTCAACGGCATCGAATTTGAACCAGTGCGTAAATTAACAAGTGCAAAATACAGTAAATTATCGAATTTATGGCATGACATGATACGCGTGATGAATGATAGGAACATTGCACTTGTGGTACACAATGGTTTCTTTGATATGATTTATATCTGAGAGTTTCATTGGTGTATTACCTGACACTATCAATGGCTTTGTAGATGCGTTGGCAGATACATTTAAGGGTGGTATTTTTGATACAAAATTCATTGCAAAGAGTGTTGCAAATGAGAAGAGCTCTTATTTGGAATATCTGTTCAGGAGATATGATCGTATATTGGAGTATAGATTCAATACTGATAAGATATACTTTAAATTTGAATCAAATCCACCTATTATTGCTACTAATCATACCCACCAACAACAACAACAATAGGCACCTGATTTACCAGCATCCCCCTTCTCCGCTTCTTCTTCTTTACCTTTTTGTGAAGAATTCGCTGTAAGTTAAAAATAAAATGATATCATCTCTCGAATCCATCCTATTTACTCTCTCTATCTCAATATATCAAGGTTATTGTTGTCAACAACACATAGAATCCTCCCAACACGATATCAACATCATTCTAGATCACAAATACGGTAGTTCCCAAATGACACCCGACGACTCGCAAATAAATAACACTCCCCCACATTCCCAATTACAAGAAACCATTGGTAAAAATGCCCATACCGCCTATTTTGATGCCTTTATGACAAGTTTTGTGTTTTGTTACTGGTTACATTCTCTTCTCCCTCAGCAATGGCAAGAGGCTAAAAACAAGTTGAATGTCATGTATGCTCCACAGCCTCTTTTTATTGTTAAACAGCGAAAATGACAAGAAAGAAAAACTAAATAGGTCCTGATCCACCAGGAATCAACTAGAGAAGGTGTTTTTTTTTTTTTTTTTTTTTGTTAATGATAATAATACATTTTTGAAAAGTTTTTTTTTTTTTTTTCTTACTGCACAAATGTTGTTGCCATTGAGTAAAATTTGATCCAACTTTTGAGACTTGTAACCTTCTTTTGTGTTTTCACTGCAAATAAAAAAAGAGAGACGTAAATAACAGTTGAATAGCTTCCAAAAAAAAAAAAAAAAACTTACTATTCAGTCACGTCCTCAAGTACCATGTCTAATAAAGTATTAAGAAAAACGCGCTATTCGATACCTTTTCTTTGATATATATACTTACTGACATAATCATCAAAGCCTAGTAATTTGCCTGTAAATTCTTTTTCATTCTTCATAACGACCCAAATCTTGGAGCCAATGCATTTGTCAATAAGTTCTATTTTTTTTTATTGGAAAAGTGGCTTAATATTGGGAAAAGGTGTTTGTTTTATTCTGTATGAAAATACCCAAAGGTAGCAGTTGAGAGGACATTTTTCTGTTATTATTGTTTGAGAAGAAAAGAAAGAGAACAAAAAAGCAGTGAAAAAAAAAACACAAAAAAAGTCTAGAAACTCCGAAAGTCAAACTCATGATGATAGAACTGTTTATTGCCTGAAGCTCTATTATTCTCTTGAGATTGAATAACAAAATCACCTCGATCACTAAGAACACACTTGTCTATCATATGAATTGTGTTTACTTTATTTTATGTAGGATGATGTGTGGTAAAGAAAGCATAAACAAGATAGACTAATATCTTGAATCAATGTAATGTAAAAGATGTATTGATGCCCATTCAAACGTATCATGAGAGATGGTTACTCAAGTAAAGATATATATCAAATAGAAGTGTGGAATGTCATCTTAAATAAGTTACATCAAAATCAATTGGATCACTGCCACTTGAATGATAATATTAATCTTTTTTTAATATGTTGCAGTTCAAGTAGTAGTATTACAGTGTATATATATTAAACCAATATAGTCCCTTCTATTTTTGATCACTTCAATTGCAACAAATCCAAAATGGGAAGGGATAAAAAAAACTTTCTTATGAAGGGCATCTTGAAATCGGAGCAGCCTCACCACCCTGTGACCACAAGGAAATGGTGATGCCCGTGGTATAAATCATGGACGACAAACCGAACAGAATGATCAACACATCCACCACCTTTTGACGCCAAGTCACTGCGATGGCCTTGTAATGGAAAAGAGGTGGGAATAAGAAGCAAAGGGGGACACAGCAGAGTGAACCCACCAACGAGACAAACTTATCCAAATCATTGGATCCGGCAATGGCAATACCGGCACAGACGAGGACGGCAAAGAAACGAAAGAGATTTTTTAGCCATTTAATCTTGGGGTTGAACTTACCGGAGCGGGTAAAGAGGCCATTCTCAACGATACGGATGGCAGGGAAGAGTTGGAGCGGGATGGAGAGGCAGATGGCGAGTGCATAGAGGCCCTGGACGGTGTTGACAACCGGTGTACCTGGCATATTGAGTAAGATGACGGTCTGGACTTGACTTCCAAAGGCTAAATAAGAGATGAAACCGACAGATAAAAAGATGACGGTAATAAAGATCATTGTACCGGCCAATACCTTGGGAAATTTATGTGGCTCTGCCATAGACTCAGTGATAGGAATCACTATAGATAGACATATATAATGTTAATCCTCTTCTTTTTACAAAAAAAAACGAGTATTGCTTTTCTAGCTTTACCTAAACCAACACCTTCATAAGTGAAAACCGCAGTACCGATAAAGAGAGGAAACGATTTTGTATTCAAGACCCATTCTACATCAGCAATGCCATGACTGGACAAGGTAATAAAATCAAAATAATATAAATAGATCAGGCCAATCAAGATGAACAGATCAGCAATTAGGGCAAAGGCAGATAATTTTTGAATTTTGCGAATCATGGCAAGAGGAACAAAAATGGCGAGTTGACCAAAGATGAGGTAATACAAAGGAATCTGGGCATGGCATTGGGACACAGATTCAATCAGGGCCTGGACATTTTGGGCGACAAATACCATATATGCACATACAAAACCAATCTATATATAAAAAAGAATAAACCTTTTTTTTTTAATATGCTTATTAATATATTAGAGAGGAGTTTATTTTATTTTTACCTGTGAAAATGTAATGGCAACAAGTACGGCGAGTCTCATGGATTTACCAAATAAGACACCACCAATATCACCAAACGAGACTGGAATTTTGTTTCGGGTCTCGACCAGTAATAAAAAGGCATAGAGCGAGATCAATGCAATGGATGTAAGTAATGTAGTAGAGAATAAAAGACCACCATTATAAAAGCTATACAGATAGATATTGAATTGTTGTTATTCCTACGTCTTTTTTCTTTAAAAAATAAAATGTAACCTTACGCTTTAGGTAAAAACATCACACCTGTACCCACAAATGATTTTAATAGCAAAAAGACCGCTTTTGCTGGTGTGGCCGTTCCCTGTACAGCATTATCCTGTATCCGCTGGATCAGGGGAGACGCCTCCGTTTCACCACCACCTTCTTCATCCCCTTCCCTTCTATCCTCGTCCTCATCCTCACTAAGGTCCTCACCACCGAAATGTCCATAGAGTGCCAAAAAATCCACAAATGTACGGGTCATCCAATGCGGAGGCTCTCTTCCCTGCTTTGCCGCTCTATCTACCACAAAATGACGTCTAAATCCACCGGGATGTCGAATATTGGCAAGCGCAGGATCCAGCGCTTCGGTGCGTGGTGCATGGAACGATTGCGAGCGCTGGCGTCGTGTGCTTTGTTCATCATTGTCTTCTGCCCATTTATAGATATCATGTGTGATGGCACCACCTGCCAATTGATGAACACTCCTTACATGACCACCACCACTTTCCTCGCTCTGTGTGCGATACAGCGTATCGCTGTGGATGGAAGGTGCAGGCGAGGTATCCACTAAATGACGCTTGACCACTCTGGCAACCTGGTCATGGGGTAGGTCGACGCTGACAGTGTGGTCGTCTGGGTGGAAAGTGGCCTGAGAGAGTGGTCGAAAGAGGGAGCCACTTTGGTTGGTCATGACATGCTCGAGATCGGTGGAGCCATAGGTTCTGTGCGATTGGACACTCTTGGGCGATGAGCCTAAAAACAAGTGATTAGGTGATGAACCGAGTCGTGCAATGGAGCCCGATCTGTCTTGTGAGGTGGAGAGCAGGCTTTCGTTTAGATACGATCCTGGATTATAATTAGGTTTAGCATTCACTGGTAAAGGTGAAGACATTGGAATTTGATAAATTAAGAAAGAAAAAAAGAAGTATGTATAACTAAACAATCACCGAAGGCAAGGAAAAAAAAAAAAAAAAAAGTTTATTTATATTAGCAATGTACAAATCTTCTCCCCCCCAAAAAAAAAAAAAAAAAATTGGCCCCCCCCCCCCCCTCTCTTTCCGATTTTTTTTTTTGAAAATCCATTTTTGTAAAATGTTATCGTCATATAAAAGGGCCATATGATCTTAAAGAGAATAACTTTGATAAACTGGCATAAGTGCAAATGTAAAAAAGAGAACCCAAGAAACAATTAACCAAAAACTAAAGAAACCGACATAGACATACGAAGGCTTTGTTAAGAGTTGACTCCCCACCAACTGGAGCGCCCTCTCGGATGAATACTCCTCCTTCTTTTCTTTCCTTGATTCTTGACCTGCAAGTATCAAACGGTCCTCTCTTTCCTTACGATTGACCTGTAACCAACCATCGAGAGTATGACGGTCCAAGAACCAAAAGAGGAAAGCAAGCAAGCAGGCAAAGCATGAGAGTGACAGATATAGTATGATCACACCATTATACTCATACCTTAAATCAGTGGTATTATCATTAGGATTACCATCATGATAGGTCAGATCCTGCACGTATCCCACAATCACTGATACAATAGTGGTGCCAATATTATTCGCGCATTTATGAATGCCTACCCCCAATCCGGCCAATTCCACAGGCAATAACAAGGATGCAGAGCTCAGGAGCGCCACGGAACCAAATGAGAGTGCAAAAGAATATAAAATCATGCCTACAGCAGGAGGTGCCCACGTGTACCCTAATAGGGCCATGGAAAGGACCAAGAATAAAGTACCGCCAATTAAAATGGAGAGCGTTTTACCAAACCGATGAACATAAAGTCCCAGCAGCGGTGCAGCAATAATGGGAACGGCCTGCGTCAGACTACTCTGGATACCTGCCATGACGCTAGAGGTGGTGAATCGAAACTGGACATACTCTGTGGCAACATCTTCAAAACTACTTAGTACACTTGACATGGTGAGCTGCAACCAAGGCACCATCCAGAACAGACCAGGTAAATAGAGCAATACAGAGTAACTGAATCGAAAGGGCAACCTTGACCGATCGTCCGTGCCCGTCACATCCCTTATTTTAATACCATAACTCGAAGAGGGTTTACTCAATTCTCGACCCGACAGCGTTGCATAGCCTGCCTTCCACATGGCAATCCAATAGAATACATTCGCCAGTATTGATATAGCACAAAAGATGACAGCTACAGTGATGGGACGGTTAAATGTCCCTGCAGCATCGACCAAGGGATAGCAAGTCAGTTTGGCCACAAACTTGGTAAGTCTAGCCATAGAAAGCATAAGGCCGACCACAATAGACAATTGCTTGTGTCGGAACCATCTCGAAAGCACAGCTTCTTGA
>MU622258.1:0-19881 GCA_025399235.1 Backusella circina FSU 941
TTCTTCTAGAAGTATATCGAAGGGCTATTTATTTGGACCATTTTCGTTTTTGTTAATTTTAAAAAAGATGAAGATCGAATCTTTTAGCCTGTTTATTTGTGCGCATGTGTGTATGTATATATGTATATATGTTCTGTATCAAAGAAAGTATAAGATGTAATATTAAAAAAATACTAGAGGTAAAGAAGAGCATGCTCAAGGACAATCTTGAATATATATGCATATATTAAACTCAATCTTGATATTACAAGACCAGTTATTTAAAAGAGTGTAAATAAATTAGACTTTTTTTTTTTAGAATTTTTCAATTTATTATAATGTAATAAGAAATAAAAGTAATACTTTACATATATAGTAAGAGAGTGAGTGAGTGAGAGAGGTAATAATCAGCAATAATAGAGGTTAAAGATCATCTCTCAACAGTTAAATACGGCGATAAATAAAAAGAAAAAAAAGAGAGGGAGAGATAGGATGTGTGTGATTACTAAAGTCATTAATTATTGGTTACATTTAAATAATTTTGGGCTTGAAGTGGGCTCAAGTTGGAAACACCATGACTTCCTGTAATGGTAGTTTGCTGGTTGACGTTATCTGAAGGTAGGAATATAACCTTTGTTCTTGGTGCCTTTGATAAAGCTGTCAATGTATCTAGATAACGGATCTGCATAGCAGAAGGTGCACTCAAAATGTCAGCAGCCTCTCTCATAAGTTTAGCAGAATCCACTTCAGCCTTTGCAGAAATGATCTTGGATTCACCAATACGTCTGGCCTGGGCAGCAGCGGAGAAAGATTCTTGTAATTCTGCAGAGAAATTGAAATCTTTAATAAGAATGGATTCGATCTAATAATTTCCTTTGTTTTTAGAGTATTGTTGTTGTTATAATAAATATAGAAAATACCTTCACGCCCCACTCATCAGCCACACGGCCGGTAATAACTTGGACTTCCTGCGCAATTGAATCTCTGTTTTCTACGCATTCTTGTAACACCTTACCACCCAGAATATGACGGAGTGTAGTTTGTGTTCTACCATGGCGATAGACGGTTAAAAAAATATATTCTAAAATTTAAAGCCAGACAAATAATATACCTTTCAATAAGAGCCTTTTGAACATCACTGACAGCATAAGTAGCTTGGTAAGGATCAACAATATGCCAATAAAGTACACTGTCAATGCGAACAGTAACATTATCTTTTGTCATAATAGATTGACGAGGGATATCAACAATTTGCATTTTGACATCTACGCGACGAATAGATTCGGTAGCTAAATTAATCTACCAGAGAAAAAAAAAAGGGGGAGGAATAATGTTAGTATTTTTTCTTATTTATCATTTAATAGGATATGATTTATACCTTGACAAGACCAGGGTCAACACATTTATAAAACTTTCCAAAACGCGAGATAAGTCCTACATCACCTTGTGGTATAGATTTATATGGATTTGGGCATATAATGCAACAAGGGATCTATATATTTTAATTGTTTAAAAAATAAAATAAAAATAAAGACGATTTTGTGTTACCGTTCCAAGTGCACCGATAATTGAACCAAGGCCATTTAGCATATTACCATACCAACCCTACACAGAACAAAATATAAAAATATGTATTAGAATAAACAAGTTTTTGCAGACAAAAAAATATTATTATTATTTTCTTCTTCTAAGAACATACATGTGTAATTGTGCTGATATCAAGCTCGAGAGAGAAGCTGGGCTGCATACCATTTGAAGCAAAGTCTCCCTTTTGTTGATTCAGTTTTGTGGTAGAAGGAATAGACTCGGTAGCATAAGGTGCGTCAGATATTTGAATATCGTTGTTGTTACTGAAACTCATTGTTTTATAAAAGAACTTGAAGAATTTTTTTTTTTTTATTATTCACAAAAAGTATAAGAAAAATAAATAAATATAAACCAGAAAACAAAAGGGTTAAATAATCAGAAAAGAAGTAAAAAAAAAAAAAAGTAAACTAAATATATCAAAGTTTAACCTGTGATTATGACTGCTAAGCCTGGTGAATCGCCAGAAGAGGTTGTACCGCTTAGCAGCAAATCGTATTATAATTTTATGCGGTGTAACACATTACACTTATTGAGGACGTTTATCCTATATATTTTCACATCTTGCTAAGTCATGCTAAGCAATCACATGGTTACTCTGAACTTTGTATTAAAAAAAAAAAAAATAGCAGCAGAAAAATATAACAAGTAACTTTTATTTTTTTTATCATCTTTTCTCTCTCTTATATATTTTATTCTTTTTATTATTTAAAGTACTACTTTTTTTTTTTTTTATTTGCTTTTTGTTTAAATAAAAATAAAGAGTTTTTTATAAATCAAACAATGAGTACCAGCTATTATTCCAGAGTCGGTCAGTATTTGATTAGGACAGCATCAGAAATAACAACTAACCCATCAGTTGTTTTTACATAGACGATACACCAAGTATTGGTATTGCTAAGCGTGGTGTCCAGCCATCTTATGCAAGAGAACTTGATGTTAGCAAGGACATTCCTCACGTAAACATTTTTTTTTATTATTATTTTAAAAAAGAAGAATGATGAATTGATATAAAATATGATCTTAGGGTTTCTATGAAAGTATGATGACTTGTATCGGTAATACTTTGGGCTTCATGGGATCGGTACAGTTTTAGTTGATTCAAAACAATGACATGCAAACTAACTTGAGAGATATTTTAATAGTTCCCTTGTATATTTTGCTGTCCGAATCCATATAAACGAGTCAAACAAGGTATGAACTATAAAAAAAAAAATGCATTTTTATTTTCTCCTTCCGCTAAAGTTTTTTTTTTCTTTTTTAGGAAATGTGGGCTTGATAACAAAGTTTGGTAAATTTTATAAATGCGCAGATCCTGGTCTAATTAAAGTATGTTTCTATTGTTTATCTTTAAATGTGTCAGAATTAAATATATTTTCCTTTTTTTTTTTTTAATATGTTCAGGTGAATCCCGTCACGGAAAGCTTATCGCATTGTGATATTACGGTTCAGATCACAGAAATTCCTAAACAGGCTGTCATTACAAAGGTTTGCAGAAATTATTTTTTTTAAAACCTCGACAGAAAAAAAAAGGGGGTTGATTACCTAATACCTCGTATTTTATTTTTTTTTTCTATTAGGATAATGTTAGTATTTCAATAGAATCCGTTATTTACTGGCATGTTATTGATCCATATCAATCCGTTTATGGTGTGGCTGATGTTCACCATGCACTTATTGAAAGGTATAAATGAATGGTTTATCATGATCTTTTTATATAAACTAAACACAATACAAACTATTTTAGAGCAAGCACCAGTCTTCGCGATGTTTGTGGTGGACATTCTGTACAAGAATTGATTGAGAATCGTGAGGCCATTTCCAACGAATTACATATTATTATAGGTCCAATTGCTAAATCTTGGGGATTGAAGGTAAGCTGATTACTAATTCGGAGGCTAAAAAAAAAAGAAAGGGACTCTCTCCCAAAATATAGATTCATATACTTACATAAGCTTTTCATCTTAGATTGAATCCACCCTAGTGAAAGATATTACATTCTCCCAGCAACTTCAGGATTCACTTTCTTCTGCAGCTCAAGCAAAGAGACTCGGTGAATCTCGCGTGATCACCTCAAAAGCCGAGGTTGAAGCTGCCAAACTTATGCGTGATGCTGCCAATATTCTCAACACACCTGCTGCAATGCAAATCCGTTATTTGGAGACACTGCAACAGATGAGTCGCAGTGATACTGGAGAAAAGACAATCTTTGTTACTCTCCCAAGCGGAAATATGAATCCGCATTAACGATCCTTCATTTTCTATAACTTTATTTTTATATATATAAATATGTATTTGTCCTTTCGCTTTATGGTGAAGCAATGAGGGGTTTTCTTTAATTTTAATGCCACATTAATAATAATATAATAAAACAAACACAAAAATATATTCTAACATTGCACTGCCTTCTTTCAGCCCCCAAATCTCACTCTTCGGAGTAGAAAAAAAGAAGTAAAATATCAGTTTAATCACTTGTACAGCCACATTTGATTCAATATAATAAAACTATACTGTCAATTGATAAATTTAAAAAAAGAAACATAAAAAAACATAAATTCTAGTGTGTCAAATAAATCGAGTGTATAATCCAGATAGAAATACAAGGATCATGAACTAAAATCACGAATGAAAGATTAAGCATTATGGTCAGGTTTTGATAAAGTCAACTTGACGCCTCGCTTTTTCTTAAACCAGTTTTGCTTACATCATCCAAAACGTTTTTATCTATATAAAAGGCACATTGATTTTTTTTTTTTTTTTTTTACTTTTCTTTACTTTTTCATAAAAAGACATATACATATTTTTTTAAAAAAAAAAGATGGTTCAAGCAGTGTAAGTATACAATTCAACGCGTTTCACTCTCTCATCAATTCCCTTTCTAAATTCTTTATTTGAATAGTGCTGATATTGGTCTTATCGGTTTGGCCGTTATGGTAAGAGTGTATTTCATGGAATGATAATAACTTCACTATTAAAAACAAAATTTGAAATAGGGTCAAAACCTTATTTTAAACATGAACGACCATGGTTTCACTGTTTGTGCTTATAACCGTACAACCGCAAAGGTAGACCACTTTTTGGAAAATGAGGCAAAAGGTAACCAAAAAAGTTGGTTGTTCAAAAAAAAAAAAAAAAAAAAAAAAAAAAAGTGGGGCTGTGTGTGTGCCGTGATGATAATAGCATATCTATATATAAAAAAGGTACCAATATCGTTGGTGCTCATTCTGTTGAGGAGCTCTGTAGCAAATTGAAGCGTCCCAGAAAGGTTATGTTGCTCGTCAAGGCCGGTTCTGCTGTGGATGCCTTTATCGGCCAATTGCTCCCCTACCTGGAACAGGGCGATATTATCATTGATGGTGGTAACTCGCATTTCCCAGACTCGATCCGTCGGGCCAAGGAATTGGAAGAGAAGGGTATCCTCTTCGTTGGTTCTGGTGTTTCTGGTGGTGAAGAGGGTGCCCGCTATGGTCCCTCTTTGATGCCCGGTGGTAATCCTGCTGCTTGGGAGCATATCCAGCCCATCTTCCAGGCTATCGCTGCCAAGGCTCCCGATGGTGCACCCTGTTGTGAATGGGTTGGTGAATCTGGTGCTGGTCATTATGTCAAGATGGTCCACAACGGTATTGGTAAGTCTTTTTTGTGGTTTAGATAAAGAAGGTTACATTTTTTTTCCCCTCACATTTTTTTTTTTTTTTTTGTGTATCATAATAATAGAATATGGTGATATGCAATTGATCTGTGAAGTCTATCAAATCATGAAGGAAGGTCTTGATCTCTCCCACGATGAAATGGCTGCCGTCTTTGAAGAATGGAACAAGGGTGAATTGGATTCCTTCCTGATTGAGATCACCCGTGATATCCTCAAGTTTAGAGATACCGATGGTTCCGCCCTTGTCGAGAAGATCAGAGACACCGCTGGTCAAAAGGGTACCGGTAAATGGACTGGTATTGACTCCCTTGATCGTGGTATCCCCGTCACATTGATTGGTGAGGCTGTCTATGCCCGTTGTCTGTCCTCCTTGAAGGATGAGCGTGTGCGTGCCTCCAAGATTTTGGCTGGTCCCAAGCCCTCCTTCTCTGGGGATAAGAAGAAATTCATTGCCCAATTGGGACAGGCCCTTTATGCCTCCAAAATTGTCTCTTATGCCCAAGGTTTCATGCTGATGCGCCAGGCTGCTGCCGACTACCACTGGAAGTTGAACTTTGCCGGTATTGCCTTGATGTGGCGTGGAGGCTGTATTATCCGTTCCGTCTTCTTGGGTAAGATCAAGGATGCCTATACCAACAACCCTGAGCTTGAGAACCTGCTCTTTGACCCTTTCTTCCAAAAGGCCACTGCCGATGCCCAAGAATCCTGGAGAGCTGTTATTGCACAGGCTGTGACCATGGGTGTCCCTACACCTGCTCTCTCCACCGCATTAAACTTTTATGATGGTCTTCGCCATGAGATACTCCCTGCTAACCTTTTACAGGCTCAGCGTGATTACTTTGGTGCTCATACCTATGAGCTTTTGAGCGCACCTGGTAAGCATGTTCACACCAATTGGACTGGAAAGGGTGGTAATGTCTCTGCGTCCACTTATGATGCTTAAAAAAAATGATATATATTACGCTTCTCTCTATCTTTGCATTCATATTTTTTCCCCTTTTATATAACATTTTTTTTTCTGAAATAGTAATAAAAAGAATATTTGTTTAAACGTTATTTACTTTAATTGATGGTTTCTCAATAGAAAAAGTAGTCATTTAATTCTTTTTATATGTCAAAGTAATACCCAGTGGACATTGCATTTTTCAAAGTAAAAAAAAAATGAAATTGACAGTTATACTTTCTTTTTAAGCCTTATTCACGAATGGAAAGAGCATTTGGGAGGCAACGGAGGACTTTCAACGTAACGAATGAAGTATAGGCAATCTCGACCCCCATTTCCGTAGTGAATTCTCTGCGTCTGGTAAAAAAAAAAAAAAAAAAGATCAATTAGAAAATCGTTGGTTTTAAGCTGATATTCTTCGATAATATCTTCAAGAAATTGAGAAATAATAATGGTTTTTGTATAAATGCAAATAAAGTACCAAGGAAGACATAAGGATTCAGGATGGGTTATTGTAATTTGTATGACTTTTTATCATAAAAAAAGTTAGATTTACATGAATTATTGCTTGTTTTTAATTAGCTACGCCGAGAAGTGCGACTATGGCTATGAGGATAGCGATAAATAAATAAAGGCTCATACTTGTTACTTTAATGAAATAGACCACAATTGATTATCTGTTATTGTGCTTAAGTATACAGGATTAGTCCCCCATTTAAATTATTTTCAATGGTTTGAAGCTTTTTCTCTTGAAAAAGACAGTACACAAAAGGAGTGTGCTATTTTCGCCTGGTTTGACTTTAGCATATATCAATTGTAATAGCAGTTGCGTATATTTAGCTGTAATAAGGTTTTATATCGACATAGAATATGATCGTTACAAAGAGAATGTATATATTCCTGTTCATTGAGTAATGCAGTCAGGTAAATGCAGTCTTTTATTACTAATGTGGTGTGTATGTTTCGGATTTTGATTTTTGATATTCATTTTTCTATTTTTATCTCTTTTTTTTGAAAAGGCATTGCTTATCTCTCTCTCTCTGTTTTATCATCAATATGAAACTATTTGAGATTGGTGTTATTGCTTTAACCAGTCTTTTAAGCCTTGTTAAGGCAGAATCTGTTGAATTAACACCACATACAATAGACCAGATCAACTCTGGTACTTGGTAAGGTTACAAAGTAATAATAACAAAAAAGAAGAGAGAAGGCTAATAACACACAGGTTGGTTGAGCATTTTTCACCTGCTTGTGGACACTGCAAATATTTTGGTAAGAATAATAGTAGACCTCTTCTTAAAAATAAAACTAAAAAGCAACCTCTCTAAATAGCACCCATCTGGAAGAAAGTAGCAGAAGAGAATGAATCCAAAAAGGATTTCCATTTTGGTACCATTGATTGCATCACATTTGGAGATTTATGTGCAGAACATGAGATTTACGCCTTTCCTACTGTTCAACTATACAAGAATGGTGAAAAGGTGGAATCAGTGACTGGCAGTCAGGAATATGAACAGTTTAAAGATTTTGTAGCAGAAAGAATGAAGGATATTGAAACCAACAACAACAAAGAAGAGGAAGAAGAGGAAAAGACCCAACCCACTGGTAAACCGGATGAGGAGCAAGATGCAGTGTATGCATCTGTTAATCCTGAAGGGCTCTCTGTTGATCTGGACGGATCTCGCCTAAATGAAATTATATCTTCTAAGCAACCTTGGTTCATCAAGTTTTATTCGCCCTCGTGTCCTCACTGTGTTGCGCTTGCACCCACTTGGACTAAAATGGCATCGGAGCTTCGGAATCAAGTCAACGTGGCCGAAGTCAATTGCCAAGCCAAACCATGTAAAGTTTCTTTTTTTATACATATCTAATGATCATCATTTATTCATATTTCTCTGTAGTTGTATGTGAAGAACATAATATTGAATATTTCCCAACACTCAGAATGTATGGACAGGGCGATGAACCATTAGAGTATCGTGGTGGGGATCGTTCTTTGATTAGTCTTGTCAAGTATGCAAAATCAAATGCAGGGTGAGTTTATACAAAAAAAAGAAAAAAAAAAATATGTATATACTAACAACAAATACAATCAAATATATAGACCAGCCATCAAAGAAGTAGATGCAAGTGATCTTGAAAAGAAACTAGAAACTACAGATGTCTCCTTGATCTACTTGTATAAACAGGATACCAGCATACCGGTAAACAAAAAACCCTTTTATTATAACAAAACGACAACGTTTTTGACCCCCTCTATTTTAACATATACGTATAGGATATCATCAACAAGATGGCCGATCAATTTGTCTCCACACTCCCCTTTTATTCATCCAGCGATGCAAAGAGCATGAGCAAGTTTGGCCAATCCTCTGCTGATCTTCCCGTTGTCCTGGTCTCCAAGGACAATACCTTCAAGGTCTATCCATCACACGACTTTAAGAATACCCAAAAGAACAAGGAAAGTCTCGAGAGATGGATCCAGCGTGAGCAGTACCCTCTGGTGAGCGAGGTAGGTCCCAGTAACCAGCATATCATCTTAGAGGGAGAGCATCGTGTGGTGCTTTCCATTGTTGATCCAAAGGATACAGTGGCAAAGAACAAGTTACGGGATGTGGCTGCTGCCTGGGCAAAGACAAAGCGTCCCAGTGTCGAGTTGCCTGTTATTTTTGCGCAGATGGATAGATCCATGTGGAGGGATTATGTATTGACAAAGTTCAAGATCAAACACGACGGAGAGAATAGAGTTGTCATTTATGATCCTACGGTAAGTTGTGTTGTTTTTATATATCAATATGTTGGAGATAACAAACTCATTTATTTCCTATTTTAGAAATATGAATATTACATCAACGATACAGACGATATGCGTCTATCTCTCAATCAACCCCAAGGTATCTATAACATCTTGACAAACATGGATCATATGACGGGTCTATCGGCATTGGCCATGCATGAAAAGATGGAGGTTTCATTAAAGAGTGGGTTTTCCCTTTTTGCCTCTCACTGGTTACTTAGTATGATGCTCTTTACGGGTGTGGGTGCATTGATCTACCGTTATCTTACTTTTCATCGTCCAAAAAGTGTAAGAAAGAGTGGAGGTGTATTGCCTTCATTTAAAACTGTTGATACTTCACATTATGATTAGAAAAATGTCATCCCTTCCCTCTTTTTTTTTAGCATCAAGTCATTATTATTAAAAAAGTCAATATATTACATATATCTCTTTCAACAACAAGACGAAGTCTCTTTTTTTTTTTTACTATATTAATTATTATTAGAAAAAAAAAAATGTACAATTATGATTTCTTTGCAGATGAAGGAGAAAGTGACCGTGCACGTCGTGCATTCACTAAAATAGGGTCACTAGGTGAGCCCACCCTCTTCTTCTTTTCATTGTCACTTTCACTACTACTATTGCTGCTGCTGCTACTGCTGTTATCACTCTCCTCATGATCCACCCGGCCCAATTTCGTATCAATGGGTGGTAGGTAAGGCTTTGCCGAACGTGGTGATGCCGTCTCTGTTGTCGCAGTAGTAGGTGTACTTGTTTTCTTCTTTTTTTCTAATGGCTCGCGCGGCGTGGGAGGCGCCAAGGGCGACATTGGCCCTCCTCCTCGTTGAATCTTAGCCTTCAATGCCTCCATCACCTTGTTATGCGATAATTTATCCTCTGTATCGTTCGAGATGGACATTCTATTGCGCTTTAATGATCGCTTTGGGTCTGTGACGGAGGGGGAGATGGGTGATGTCTGGCGGTGGTACAGACGAGCATAATCGACACTCGTGGGTGGGCACAGTGGATGGGCAGAGTGTGGATACCCCGCTGGTGAGGGTGGTGGTCGATATGGATGGTGCTGCTGCTGCTGGAAGCGTGCCAGCACTTGCTGTTGTACGGGTGCAAGACTATAGTAACCGTACTGCATTGGGGGTGGCGGCTGCGGTCGCTCGTAACGGGTGTGTGCTTTTGTTTGTTCGCGGGCTAAATCCAAGTCCATTTGTTTTAGTTGTATACGGGCCTCTTCTGCCTTGAGTGTATCCTTTGCTGCTCGTTTCTAAATAGCATGGGAAGAATTACTATTGTTATTATTATTATATATCAATTTATTTTTTCGTTTCCTTACTCTATCTTCTTCAGATTTTGCTGATAAAATATATTTCAGCAACTCTGGGTCATCTTGGTATTTATCAAGTATTTCCTTAACAGTAATGTCTGGTAGTTCAGATGGTTTTGTATGAGAAGAGGGAGGAATGGGCCACTGGAATGCAGAGACGGGGCCTTTGCTTGTATGAGGTGAAAGTGAATCTGGATGGGGTGAATGGCTGGCCATTTTTGTTTTACATGAAATGCAGAAAGAGAGAGAGAGAATAATAAAAAGGAAAAATAATAATAATAAAAAATAGGAGAAAGAAAGGAAGAGGATCATCTCTCAACCCAAAAGTGAATCAAATGACCTGTGGCTTGTTTTGACTGATGTTTTTACCAAATATGGAAACAGCCTTTTTACCTTTTTCAAGTGTCATGTCTAAATTTCATTTTCATTTAAAGAATGTATATATATATATGTATTGGAGTGGGTTTGATATAAACAAGTAATAGATAGTCATTTTAATTAATATCAATTGGGGTTCTGTAATTGGTTTTAATATTTATTATAGACTTGTTAATAAAATGTAGCACAAGGTAACTATAAGTTTAATTAAAAGACTAGTATCTTTAATTATGTATATAAATCATCTTGGCAGATCTTTTGTCATTCTTGTTGATTTGAAAATACGATTCCTTTTTGGTATTTATTCTATTTTCAGGAACAAGTATATATAGCTTATTGTCGTCACTTATACACGTTGCATCTTTATTGTGTTTATGTTTATTATGATCATTATGGTTGCTATGGCAACATTATACATTCCCATCTTATTGTCTCTCTCTCTCTCTCTCTCTCTATATATATATATATATACATATATAACATATCATATCATATCATCAAGTAATAAAATAAGGTTATTCTCTTGTTTCTTTTTTCCCTTTTATTACAATATACTCTATTTAGATTATTCTATTTAAATAGGAATTGTCGTATATTTAGATAGAGCTTTTTTTTTAATATAATATAAAAAAGATAACAAGGCATTATCATCGTCCAAATGCTAAACAGACGTACCGAAGGAGAGAGTGTATACTTTTGTGTAATAAATATGATTGGTAAATGATATTCATTGTTAGTATTGACTGCATTGCAGATGAGGAGTAATATATGTAGAGTAGAGTACAAAGGAGAGAGAGAGAGAGAGAAAGAGAGAGAAAATCATAAGCTCTAAATTATTGTACTAGGCTTTTTTCTCAAAGTATACTTTTTTTTTTTTTTTTTTTTGTAAACAAATTTCCTAAAATATGTTTTTTTATATATGAACAAACCTTATTATGATTGTATTTTGGACTGATTCTGTCACCATTTTACTATTTTTACGATTAAACTAAATGTTATATAGAAAGGCAGTACTGTTTATTTACTGTTTATTTCAAGAAATTGAAAAAAAAATTACAAATTAGTGAGAAAGATAATAATATTGGTATACAGAATATATTCACCTATGGTCGAACATTTCCATTGTCTGAATCCCTCCATGATGCTATTTGTTTGAATCTATTCTGTATACCAATATTATTATTTTTCTCAATTTCTTGAAATAAACAGCATGTTATTATCAAGATTTGATATTGCGTCATAAAGGAACAACAGCATGCAAATGCTCAAACGCATAATGGCATTAACAAAAAAAAGCCAAAGTCACTGTCATGTGACCCAGTTCTTTTGTTGCCATTATTTTTTTTGACAAAAACAATAGAAAAAAAAAACGCGCATCTTTCTCTCTTTTTTTTTTAAAAAAATAAATGAAGATCACCAATCCTGTAGTTTATTCCTGTCCTTCTGATTCAGACAGTGATTCAGGACCTGTTCAACAAGGATTCCGTTTGCCTAAAAGAAAGCAAAGCTACAGGTAGAATAATAATAAGCAATAGCAATAAAACCAAAAAGTCATAACAACAAATTTAGACATTATGACCGTTATCGTCAGCACCAAAATATGTTAAAGATCGGATGTACTCCCGATATTCTCGATGAGTATAAAGACATTATTCATAAAAAAAAAGTGGTAAACTATTCTATTAAAAAAAAAACACACACACTCGATTCTTTTACAAGACAATCACCTAAAAGACCTTCTTTTTTTTTCAAGTTGAACTATGATCCAACCTTTGAAACCGATTTCAAAAAACACCTGCAAAAGCTAAAAGAAGAACGTACAAGAATTCGACGCGAAGAAAGAACAAAAAACCAAGAAGAATTTAAACGACTTCAAGCACATCTTGAAACGTTGTATATGTAAAGTTATTCTGTTTATTTTAATATGGTTTTCATCGGGCTCATATCACCTCGCTATTTCTTATATTTTAATAGAAAAGTGCCCAATGATGAAGACACCAAAAAATTCGAAGAAGAATTAAAAAAAGAACAAGAAGTAAATCATGACAATATTATATATATATATATATATATATATATAAACTAAAAGATATCTCTCTTTATAGGATTTAAAACGGGCGATAGCGTATGAACAAAAGAAATTAGAGACACAAACAGCCGAGGCAAAGGCAAAGGCAGAAGAAAAGGCTGCAGCTGATGCCAAAGCAAAGGCAGATGCTGAAGCAAAGGTACAAAAGGAAAAAGAACAGAAAGAGCAGAGTCAAAAGTTAATGGATCAGGTGAGTTTGATGATAAAAAAGGTGTTTCTTTTTGCTGACGCTTTATATATATATATATATATATATAAAGAAAAAATCAGCTGCAACCTCCATTAAAGGCTTGGAAGAATATGAGCAATATTATGCCAAGATTGAGCGATATAAAAAGGAGATTCGACCTATGCTCGAGGATCCTACATTTAGAAAACAGTGCTTTGAGGCTCGCAAGATTGTAAAGCGTACTGTGAGTCAATTACAATATAAGCATAGTGTTATTTTAGACAAGGTAAAGATATATATGTATATATATATATGTATGTGTGTATATGGGAAACCAATACTAACATCTTATATGTATATATATATATAGTACACCACCCTTAGAAATCACCTATTGTCAGTCAAACAACAATCCCTTCAGGCCTTTGAGGTCATGCTCAACTTTCTTGCAAAGACCTTTTTATTACAAGCCAGACAAGAGATTCATGCTACACCCTTTGCGGCCTATTTCTTGGGTCGTTTTGCCTATCTCTTGTGCGCTACGATACCAGAATTTACGGATTACCTGTTGGGACGATTGATGAAGCGTTGTCCATACCTCATTCCACGCTATCACGATGATGATCCTGTAAGTGTTGTTATATATATATATAATAGCAATCGACTTTCTCATTATATTCATATTAGGCACTCTCCCAAGATGAAATCAAGGCCAAGCTAAGATACGCGTACGCCAACAAGGAAAAGAAAATCCTTCAAACCTTCCTCCAGCACGCAGAGCAGCAAAAGTGCTATGTCATGTTCTACGCCGGTCTCAGTCAGAGTGTCCCCGACCAACCTAATGAACCCGCCAACCCCATCCCCATCAAATACGCCTGGATCTGGCTTACCCGTATCTGTAACATGCCACCGCGTGAGATCACACCCATGCTGTTGATGGGTATGTTAGAGATTGCTACCAAGCGACTATTGGCAACGTACCCATCCCAGACACCTAAATTACTAAAGACAATACAGCAAGATGTGCTGCCACGCTTACCCAAGGATGGTGCGGGTGATAATGTGGCTACCATAAAACGATTGGAGATGTTTTTAAACACATACTTTTCAACGGGTGTGCCAGAGTGTGTGCCAGAGGTACCACCAAACTAAAAGTGTTTATTATATATATATATATATATATATCCCCCCCTTTTTTTTTTTAATAAGTAAATTCATCATGGGTTTATATATAAAAGAAATCTGTCTATGTAAAGTACTCCCCCTTTGTCTATTATTATTATTATTAAGCTATCGATACATATATTGGATATATCTTCTCATTTTGTTTTTATAAAATGTAAATATATATAATAAAGATAAATGTACATGGCTATTCTATTTAGAATTGATGAAGAAATTTCATGGCTGCAGGTGCATTGATTCTATACTCTCCATTAAATAAAAGTTGTGATCTTTGAATCAAGAAAGCATACAACTCTCTTGCAAGTGCAGGATTCTATTTTTAAACAACAACAATAAGTATTGACATACAACTCTCATTTTTTTTTTTTTTCTACCTTTTCATCCACAAATCCATTGGTCGCCATTGTATTTGCTGCCTCTGAAATATAAGGAATATGAGGACCCAGCTTGATCAAGGTCTTTGGATCCAGGTAATATTCTGTCAGCATACGAATCACCGCGGTATGGATACGCATATCCCACGCCACCACCTTTAGCAAAAAGTGTTCCAGCACTACCTGTCTCCAGCGGACATCCGTGATGCACTCGACAAGGTATTTCTTTGTAATGATATCAATGATGGTGCGCACAAAGCTAAGGTAAGTGAGTCGATAGATGGCGACCTGCTCTTCCTGATCAAACGCCGTCAGACGAGGCCATGTACTCAGCACAAGGGGCAGGCATCGACTGAGGGTGTGGATGTCGCCCTCGGTGACACGGTCCACGAGGTAGTGGACAAAGACCTTGCGTGCAATCTCGCTGCGCTGGAGGAGACTCAAGATAGGGTTGAGCTCGGTCTCCTTGAGGCTACCCTCCTGCCCCTCCTCGGAAATCAAGTGGATAAGCGCATACCAAAAGACCGTCTTGAGCTCCTTGTCCATCTTGGGTATCTTTGCACTATCGGCAATCGCACGGGGCGCGTGCTCGGCAAGGTTGAGGAGTTTGCCACTGTAGTCGATCATGCTGTCCAGATCGGGATGAGGATCTTCGACAGTGGCTCGGAGCCATTTAGCGATACAGGAGGCGAGAAAGTTGGAGATCATGGGATCCATTAATACCATGGCAAAGTCACTATGCGTATTGTGTATATATAATAAATATATTTTTGTTTTTTTTGTTTTTTTTTCCTTATTTTCAAACTACTTTACCCATAAAGTGGTGTACCATTCTTTACATCATCAAAACATTCCTTGATCTTTTCAATAATAGTATCATCCATGCTTTGGTTACGAACACAGGTATCCAGCGACCAAATCAATTGATGACATTTATCCAAATCTAAAATCTTTGGGAAAAAAAAAAAAACAGAGCCATAAATACATTATTTTACCCATCATTTCCTCCTTCATCATTTTACCTTTTCTACATCCAAATCATGAAAATTCATCAACACATCGACCCTCAACGAACTCAGACTCGGATAAGGAGTTGTCTCAAACACGATACGGACCATCTGTATAAACATGGTATAGAGCTGAGGATCCTTTCCAATCGTATCCATGATCCTCAACACCACCGGATGCGATCGTCTCTCCTCAATCATCTCTTGAATACTGCCCGGTTTTAGGTTCATGGCCAGGTTTTGTAATTCATCATTGTGGTGATAATCGTTAAGGATGGAGATCATGGTGCTCTGGAAGAAGGACTCGTCCTGTTTCCAGACACGTTGTTTGATGTTCATGGGGCAGTTGGAGAAGACGGCGAGGTTGGCTTTGAGTTTTTCGATAATGTCGTCTTGGACGTACTTCTCAAACTTTTGAAGAAGTGCCATGGGGATAGGTTGCATGTAAGGGATGTGAATGTAGGGAAATGTGCGTTCAAATAAACCATGGAAACTAATTGTATATAAAATGTTTAAAAATTCACATCCATTCAATATATTCATGTATATATATATATATATTCCACTTTACTCGTCTAAATCAAATGAAGGCTCTTGTATACGTTTGACAACAGCTTGGTTCAATGCATCCAGACATGCCTTGTGAATTTGTAGACGTGAATAGTTGCACTGATCCAAAAGGGGGTACATGTCGTCAATACCCACGAGGTCAAGTCCATATGTGTTTTGTAGTTTGGCGATGGCTTCCTGAGGTTCGCCTGATTCGAATAAGAGGTTGCGAATCTCTTCCTCTGCGGGGCCGATGAGTATCTTTTTGGTGGTGTTATTATCAAGGTCCATATCCATTTTGTTATTATTATTATATGTTGTCAAATAGAAAAGGAGAGTAGAAAAAAAAAAAAAAAAACGCACGAAACTTTATGATATATATAAAACAAAAAAAAAGTGACTGTGTTTATTTCTGTAATAGAAAAAAAAAAAACTTCAAGAGATAAATTTATGCAAGTGTTGGCATGACTTGAAAGCTGCTTGCTTGAATCATTTGATGTCGAATTCTGATTGTATGAACAAGCTTGCAGTATTCAGGTTCATTTTCTAAATCATCAGAGAAAATAAAAAATATTCCATTTTAATAATACCAAGCAAAACAAAAGAAAAAAACCCCAGCTCACACTGGAAAAAGGGGTAAGCTTTTAGAGTTTAAACCTTTTGAAAGTCTCTGAAAGGTTTAGGTCAGATCAGGGGAAAGAGGTCAAATATAATTAAAAGACAGAAAACGGAATCAAGCAACGCGAAAGGGATGATTTACTATTTAAGAACAAAATAAGCACTAGAAACATGTCATAACTTAAAGTTGATATAAATTGGATTCAAATTGGGAATACATCTGTATATAGTATATGTAATTTCTTACCTACTGCTTGAAAAAATAAGCATGTGTCTAAGCTATATTGTTGAACCGAAGGTTTAGAAAATAAACATAGTCGGTAGAAGTCCCTGATCAAATCAACTTCTTGACTAGCTTCGACTTTGCCCTCTCCAAAGACCGACGTGAATGCATAGTCATACGATTTGTAGATGTCCACAGTATAGTCTGGCCTTTTGTTTTTATCGTTTTCAAGAAGTGCTGGTAAGCTGTTATAACCTGTAAAATTTAAAAAATAAGTACTCAAACGAGTATTATGATTATAACTGCAAAGAGGCCCCGAATTACTGGATGTATGTAACCTGCAGTCAATTCTGATTTGCTCATCTTTTCAAAGTCCACATCCTTTAAGCTTGGTATTCTTCAAATATATGATAAGTAAATAAATGCAAGGTTTGATCAGTAAGAATTAAACTTACAAGAACTCTACCGCAAGAATAGCATTATATTCAAATTCGTCTTTTTGATTCTTTCCCAAGATTAAAAGTTCCTTTTTTGCTCTTATACAACTATACATATCATCTTTAAAGTTTTAAAAGTAATTAAATCAGATTTAGTGAGGTATATTAGGGTTTTCAATAACTTTTACCTTGAAAATATTGAATATTTGAGAAGTAACACTGCTATCGATTTCTTTCTTGAAGCGCAAGCCATTAAAGCATTTGGTATATACACTTGGATAATCCGTTGGGCGTAAAATAGCATCTGCTAACTTTTCATAACGGTATCGCTTTTGCAACACCATTATCCATGATAAACACCTATCATTTAGAATATGAATAATAGACCATACTCAAAAATAAAATAAATGATGCATGATTACACATATAAGGTACCATTAAAGTACTTATTCAGGTCATATAGCTCAGTATCGTTTTGAATTGCATGCTTTTGAGGTTTACAAAAAATGTTCAAGGATATTTATTCCATCTATCATACAACCTTGTATATCTAAGTTCGTTTTGTTCGTCCAGCTAGATATTTGAACGTAAATTAAATACTGAATAGTTTGATATGTATTAAATGCTGAAAAATTGAACATACATTCTGTGCTACTTTTTTTTTTGATATATCGATTGTTTGCCTCCCTTTACAAAATTTTATTTCTGATAAAATGAAAATTCAACACCAGTACCTTTAATGGGTAATACAGTCATTCCGCGCCAATTTGCTTATTCATTGAAAATAAATTGGCACATTATTTTAGGTTTTACATGTATACTTGTATTATAAAATTAATAAATATAATGTGGAATGACCGTAATGGTTTATGCAATTGGATATAGTAATTTTTAGTAATCAAGTTGACTGCACGTTTTTTTTTTTTAAAAAAAATAGTTATTTTGGGATAAACATATTTTTTAAAGTTAAAAAAAAAACAGATCAAATAAATCCTAATAAAGTTGGTTTACTACTTGAAACTTTCAGAAAGAATAAGATATTCACAATTGCTCAATTAGGTAAATGTAAATGAGTTATGTATTCTTCATGTTAAGAAAACCTCTCTATCTCATCACACTGTAGATTCCCCCCCTCCGCCAATGCAAAAAAAAATGCTTGAGAAAAAAAAAAAAAAAAAAAAAAAAAAAAAAACGAGTGAAGTACTGTCTTTTTCAAGAGAAAACAATAACAGATATCCAGTTACTACCAGTTTTAATTGTGATCTATTTTATTAAAGTAGAAAGCTATTCGTATGAGCCTATATATCCATCTTTATCTAACAAAATAACCGGTAGTTTTCCCGCAATCCCGAAATTGATTGGCTGTAAGCTATATACAATATGCATTATGCTTTTCAAAGAATGAAAAAATCATTCGAAATATAAATTCTATTTACCCACACTGACTATTGTAATGGCATTGATCTACTTTCCTTTTATTTATTTGTATAGTAAGGAAATGATTTTATATATTCTGGTGTTTTAAAGTATCCTATTTTTTATCAAATAGTCATATATCTATCGATTTTTCTCTTATTAAAGACGTTGAATATTATACAATTTTTTTGGAAACTTTTTTTACCCATAAATGGCATTTCAATCGCTCAAACTACGCCAACGAGACTATGCTTATCATTGTGTCAATTTTGTTTGAAAAAAAAAAAAAACGGTTCTGTTTACTAAACCCCACACGGTGGATAACGTTTGTTTAATAACCATAGGCCAAGTTTTTCAACATGAACAATTCTTCAAAATCCGTTACACACGATGAAGCTGAACTTTTTTTTTTTTTTCTAGAGCCTCATGTGGCTAAAACCTATTGTTTCATATGCATGAAATTCTTTTTTTTTTTTGGGACTAAACGAAAAATAGGCAAAACTGGATATATCAACTGTATCTTTATCAAGTCATGATGAGCAAGATCAAATTTGAAAACATCTCGCTTAAAAAAATGTCTTTTTTTGTTATTATTATAAACAATGGCATAAGAAACAATAATGGTTGATTTTATCCTGAGCAGCTTCGCAAACATCATTTCATGTGAAAAAAAAAATTAAAAAAGGAAAGGCGATGGAGGCCACTGTCGTAGCGCACATGCCAAAATGAAGGACAGTGCTCAAAAACTTTCTTTTTTTTTTTTACTGTTTTGGACAATAAAGATGCATATTGATTGGTCCCTATGACTACATGTAAGCTAAAGCCAATCAAAGAGCGACAAGGACTCATTTTAGTCTTCCGCGTTTTGATTCATAAAACACGGAACAATGAAGATGTGTCGTTAGGGGGTCATTGTTTTTGTATTACCAATATACTTTTTCTTTTTTGTTAATTTAGATAATTACCAAAAGTATAAACTCAAACCAAAATAAAAAAAAATATAATAAAAAAATATAATAAAAATTACAAACAACAATATACGTAGTTCTTGCATTAATGAATTTTGTAATTGTAAAAAATTATTCAGGAACAGTTGCACAAAGGATGTGAAATCCAGACTATCTTTTTTCTTTTGTGAATTAACCAATGGCTACGCTTCAATTATT
>MU622258.1:19906-34601 GCA_025399235.1 Backusella circina FSU 941
GCTCATTTCGTTTTTTTTTTTTTTAAAAAAAAAACTTATTTTAAAAAAAATATGTTTTTTTTTTTTTTTTTTTGATACTCGCAAAATTTTTTTGAGTAATGGTATTTACTCATTCGGAGGAAAAAATAGTTTGTAGCTAGTACTTTAGGACAGTATATTTTTCTCAAGGTCCGGGGCTTGCGGCTAATAGCGGAATCAGTGTACATTTATGTGTAGTAGAAATTAGTAACCCTGAGCTTTTTCTCCTATTCTAATGGTAAAAGGAATAAGTATAGCTAGTTATAGCAAACAAAGAAATAACAACATACGGAAAAAAGAGCCTAATTTTTTATACTTGTTAATTTTTCTTCCCCCTCCTCTCTTTTTCTATTTTCTTTTATGCGGTTTTATTTCTAGGCACGACTATTTTGAGTCAAAGCATAACAATAACGACTGCTTTGATGGTATAAACATAGAAAATTGTATAAATTTACAAAAACATATAGGTATTATTTAGACTACTGTTACTTTACTTTAGTAGCATTATTTTACTATATAAGCAAACCTTATCTTGTCAACAAAGTATAAAGCGTAACAACTATATATAAAAAATAATCTTTTATCGTTCATATAAAAATTTTGTTAACTGTTAGTGAGGTAAAACCTTCTAGTGTTGTTGTGTTGCCTTTTATTTTGTTTTCCCCTTCAACTCACATAAAGGGGAAACAAAAAAAATTTCAGGTCGTTTTGCGCCAATAAATTTTAAGTTTAGCTAATAATTTGTTTTCTGTACAAGTTAATGAAACTTAACTACTTATGAAAAATTATTATTTCTCAACTGTGATAAGCTTATAACTTAACCTAACCTAAACGAATTATCTTTTCATTTCACCTTACTTTACTAATTTTACTAATTTTATAAATACGAATAAAGTATAATGTTTTGTAATACAGTCCAGTCGTTGGGACCTATACTTAAACATTAAATGTTTTAGGCGCATTTTCCCTTTTCAAAATAAAAAAAAAAAATATCTCGTATCTTTTTCTTATATCTCTTTTGAGAGTTAGAGAAACAATCACTTGGTACGTTGAAAAAAAATAGAAGATAAGATCTGATAAAAAAAAAAAATTTTTTTTTTTTTCAAGTTTCTATTGTAGTGAGACGATGCGAAAGTAACTAATACTGATTGGAAATGAAAATAATAACTATAAAATAAAACGGTAGAAACGATAAGATAAAAATGAGAATAAAAAATTTTCTTTTCAATTTTTCGTTTTGTTTCAGATCGATTTTAGATGTTGGCATACATTTGATAAATGAGAAACAAGTGATTTAAATATAAAAAAAAAAAGACATGAAAAAGTTTTATTTGATGAAATATGACATGAAACCCAAAAACTAAGTTTCTTTGGTTTAGTAAATGGTTTGTGCTTGTGTGTACATGTTATATCTTTTTTTTTTGTGATGTGTGGGGAAAAAAAGGGGGGGTAGGATGAAATACACAAGAAAGGGGTTAATAAAAAAAGTTTTTTTTTTTTTTTACAAATAAGAATAAAATATAATAACAAATATACAAAAAAAGAGAGAAAAGGTGTACATAAAAAAAAAGGATTTTGTTGTCAATTTCCACCCCTCTTTTATGATCGAGTTGGGTTAGGATCAATATAAACAACAGACGCCAAGTCCCTGAAAGAATCCATGAAAATAGGTGTTTCACGGAAACGACCAAAACCTTGCAATGCCTCAAACTCATCTAGAGTTAAATGAAGTTCTTTTAGAGGTTCTGGATTGCTGTTGCAGAGTTGATTAACAGATATCCTCTGTTGATAGGATGCTGCGACATCTTCTTCATCCGATGAAAAGTCTGCTACGGATGACGACGCTGTAAAGTATTCTGGTGAACTCTCGGGTTCAAAGACAAGAGAAGCAGGTGAGGGAAGAGGACTGGGTGTGGCGTTATCACGCGTGCGATGAGTTTGAGTGTGTTGCATCATATTGTCGAAGCGACTAAATCTTCTTGAACAGCCAGGAACGACACATTCAAAAGGTTTCTCGCCTGTGTGTTTACTATTTTTTTTATATTTATTCGAAAAAAGGGGTAAAGGTTAATATCTGATTTAAGTTTAATCAATTAATTAATAATAAATGACAAACATACCGAACATGTCTTGCCAAGTGTTCTGAACGAGTAAAAACCATATGACAATCACCAAAGCCGGTACATTGGAATAGTTTTGGTTTAGTAGAACGAGACTTTTTATTAATAATGCTAGTTGAATGAGTTGGAATAGTAGTACTTTTATTGTTATTATTAGAAGAAGGCATAGTTTATTTAATATTGAAAATAAAAGGAGAGAAAAAGGATAAGAGAAAGAGGCGTCTCTCACCAAGTATTTATATATTGAATGACAGGACGGACGGAGTATAATTTTAATATAGAAAACGGGGGGCAGAACAAAAAAAAAGTTTTTTTAATCAAGTCCCAGCAAACCCAAAAAGGCGGGAGTTTTTCAGGCACCACTTTTTTTTTGTGATTACATGAATGAAAGGCACTAACGTCCTTTTTTCCATTTCTTTTTTTCCATTTTTCTATTTTTCTCATATATTATTTCTTGCCGTGCTTTTTGTTCTTTAAAGAAGAATTCAAAGTTGATTGCCATTTTGTTTTAAATGAATTTAACAAACTCTCTTTCTTTTTTCTATTTATGCAGTGACTCTTTTTTTTTTGTTTTTAACAAAAGGTTTGAGATGTTTAGAGTCAATGCCAATCGGATGACAAATGTACTTTGCCAAAAAGAGAAAATATCGATTTAAATCACCGCACTTTGTGCGTGCTTTTTTTTTTTTTGAAAAGGAAAAAAGAAAAACAACCTTGGCAGCCGAATCACACGCCCATGTCGATTTAATAATAAATATAGGAATAAATTAAAAAAAAAAAAAGTGGTGTGAAAGTATTTGAAAAGTATTTCTATGAAAAAAAGGGTCTAAAAAAAGTCACCCTGACCTGATTAAACATTTTCATTTTAAATTCTAGGCCACTTACGGATAAACTGGTCTCTCGCTTAAAAGCATTTCTTTCTCTCTCTCTCTCTTTTTAATAATAATAATCAGAATTCATTTTATCAGTTAGTTTAAAGCAAAAATGTATAACACTTTTCTTATATTTATGAACAGAAATCAAATTAAGAACCACAGCTAATCAGAAGAAGTGTGTGTGATCTATGCTAAAAGGAGTATAAAGATGGAAAATAGACAGGGGAAAGACGAAATCGGATGATTGTCATTTAAAACAGCTATATCAGGCTTGTTAATCTATTGCCTTCATAGTGTATAGTTTTATCGATTTTCGCTTATCAGTCCTCTCAAATCTGAAACCCGTATTTGAATAAAAAAAATATTCTAAAGGCCGAGAATAATTGAATGAGCTTGAGTTAAAAGGTAGAAAGCTATGCATAAAATAGGATCATATACATTGTAGAACACCCATCATTATATCTTGCATGCTATCTCCTTCTCTCTCTTGGTCTCTTGTAATTAAAACCAATTTGGTGGATTATGTGATTTCTTTCTCTCTCTCTTTTTTTTTTCTTTCTTTTTTTTTTTTTTCTTTTTTTTTTCTTTCTTCATTCACTACATATCATCTTCATCATCATCATGTTCTTCTTGGATCTTCCTTACGAAATCCTCATCCAAATCATGGTCAACATAAACGACCGCAAAAGCATCCAATATCTCCTCCAAACCAACACAAAACTCTATTATACCTCACAACAAGACTACTTTTATTCTGATCTCTGTAAACAAAGCGGTATACATTACCATCATCCTGATATGACATGGAAACAGCTCTTCTTTTCTGGTGAATTGAAACAAATGTGTCCCCACCTGTATCCTCATCGTCTTTATGCAGATCTCGACCGAAAGAGAGATTTACTATGGAGACGCATGAATCAAGAGTTCCAAAAGGAGGATAACTGTCCAAATTATATTATGTGCCTTGAGGAAAGATGCCATTACTTTGGTAGGCTTATAATAATAAACCAAAAAAAAAGTGAGAGAGTGGTTTTTTTTTTCTTATATTCCTCTTTATTTTTAGATCATTCTGATACCCATCCTGAACATTACCTTTCAAGCCATCATTCCATCGTGTTAAAGATATCCCCACTCCATACATTAGAATTATGGTGTCATTCATGTCGTAAAACTGTAAAGTATATTATATGCGTATTTATAAAATGACAGAAGAGTATTCTTATTAAATAAATAATCTAGATTGGCTTTGACGGTTTTGCTACAACTACAAATCATGGCATCAAAGCCGAGCGCCATATCATGCATACCATCACAAAAGCACTTGCACAACCCAAAGAACAGGATGCGATCAATGGTTTCATCATATCAAGCCGAAGAGAAATCGAAGCCAATATTTTTCGCATCCAAACAAGACAATTCAAATCACATTTAGTTGATAAGACATGGCACGCATCATGGCTTGATTTTTTATCAGGTAAGAACAAAGAAACGACCCTTTTCTTATCTCTTTTTTTTTTTTGTTGATTGGTATTCATTCATATTTATATTAAACTATAATAGGCAAAACAAACACAATACCCGGTCCAATGACAAGTCAAAACTTGCTTCGATCTGATGGTAGCTTAAATCCTAGTCTCTCATTAGGAAAGGATTTTGAATTGGTTGGCAGTCTAGTACGATGGTACATTGAACGGGTGTATGGCGTATTAGATGTTATCATCTCAGGTGGTAAGTTGTTTTTGATATTATTTAAATGGATCGCATTTTGTTTTAATGCTTTTTGTTTTCTCAGATGATTTAGAAAATGAACCTGAATACTGCAAGCTTGTTCATACAATTAGAATTCGACATCAAATGATTCAAGCAGGCAACTTTCAAACCATGCCAACACTTGCATAAATTTATCTCTTTGAAGTTTTTTTTTATAATAGTAATAAACACAGTCACTTTTTTTTTGGTACCGAAAATAAGCATAGTAAATATATTATATATCGCGTATGTTGATTGCTGAATACGAGAGATATTATATAGGTCCCTTTCACATATATTATTACTAAAAAAGGATCAAAACTGCACTTTGCTGGAAGAACAATTTGGATTACATACAGTGAGCCAACTTCGAGATCACTTATATGCTAAATTCAATGTAGAAGATTATATCTTAGATCAATATCTTGAGCATAACCTAAAATTAATAATCAAGGTAAAATTTCATCTTTGTTCCCTTTAGTTCTTCATTTTCAATATATTCAATCTATTATATATATATGAAGAGCTATAAAAATAGTAGCATAATTTTGCGAGAATCAAGTAGAATGATTATGGAAATGTGTTCAAGCAAGGGGGATGCTCTAGTTGATCAAAAACCGAACGCAGTTCACTCTGATTTTTTTTTCTTCATGTTTCTTTGACATATGGAGTACAGTAAGCGGACCGTCAAATCTGAAGCAAATGTGAGCGATTCCAAGCTTTGTGCTTGAGATGTAGTGAAATAAATAAGTGCTACAAACGGATCCATAGAATCTTGAATATAATCCTGAATTGATATGGCTGAAACGAAATTTACTGACTTCGCCCAGTGTTCACATTGAGTCTCTAAAATATATGGAGTATTTGCTTTCCTGACAAACTTTTTCTCGAATGTGGTATTGGCGAATTTTCCAACTACAAAGACAAGCACTATAGGCAACACTTCATAACGATCGTAGGCATTGGCGCAATAGTTGATTAGCCTCAACATAAACTGTTGATCAACTCGATTTTGGACTTCGATTAAGGTAGGTGGTAGATCAATCGTTACTCCATTCCTTGGTGTATATAATAGGTCTGATCGTTTACCATCCGCCCATTCTGCTGAATTAGTAATATATGTATTATTGGGAATATTTGACCCTATGAAAAACAAACATGTCAAGTTTTATTTTGTGAGTAAAAAAAAACATACCTACCAAGTAGATTACGAACAACAGTATTTATAACGATCTTATTACTCAAGATCAGCTTGGTAGTAATATCAGTCCCAGGCCCTGCTTCAAAAGGCAAATACCAGTTATTTAGGTCTTCCAATTGACGGTGGAAATACAGTACAGTCGTTCCACTCCCAACGTGAACATTTTGAGTGAGGCTCAAAAAAGCGATCAATTAAGGCTCGAAGAAGTGGTCAATTGGAATTTAAAAAGTGACCAAGCTTTTCAAAAAAGTGACCAATTGATGGCGGAAATACAGTAACAAGCATTTTATCTGGTAAGATCATCTCTATACATAAAAAGGCGTTACACTAATGAATAATATATAGGTCGGACGTCCAAGTTATTGACTCGTTGTCCAAAAGACCCGATTGTATCGCTCGAAATATTCACAATGTATTCTGGAAGAAACCACATGCAATTGGGGAAATAAAAAAGAGAAGATCATAAAAATGACCATTACGATAATCTTGTTGATTAAATCCGAATTGGTTTTTTCTTAAAAATGTCTATTGATAATAATCATTCTAATGTCCTAATAAATAACTTCAACTATCAATTAACTACGTTTTTAGATTATACCCCTTATATATAATATTTAATAAATTTTGTGAACCTTAGATGATTTATTTTTCTCGGTCATAGCAGCTATTTTTTTAAGTGCCAATGTGGAATCTGGATAACCTTTAATTTCGAGATATATCGTCATTTTTGGGATCATAAATGTCCTTTACACCCTTCCTCATGGACTAGGATAGCTCTTCTGTTTAAAAAAAGTGATCAGAATTATTGGCTAATTGGCGCCCATTATCACTCATCAACAAGGATGTCAAATTATTTACCAGGCTATCTATTTTAATACTGTCACTTCTACTTTGATCAGTCCTTATCAAACTAACTTTAAGAATGATCTCGGATAGCGGTAGGTCAAACCAGTAATTCATGTAGAATGTACGCACTGAAAAAAAAGCGCTTTCCAAAGGGTTGAAATCTTCTCCAAGGTTGGAAAGCGGTTGGAAGGGTTGGAATATTTCAAAGTTGCCCAACCTTGGAAAGAAAAGTGAAGTGAGTTTAAAGTGTTTGACCTGTCCCCCTTCCCTCCTTTTTATTTTTTTCTACTACCAAGTAGGGCATTAGAAAATATTTGACATTTAACTTTGAAACACGAAAAAAAAAGAAAATTTAATAGACGTGAAGTATGCTTACCCTTTTATCATCTAAAAACATATCTTTATTGAACGAATAGAATATCATCAGATTGCTCATTTCATAAAACTTTGTTAAATAACATATCGACTGCAGATGGTATCGACTCCTTATCGTACAGTTAAATTAGCATTACTTAGGCAGCTATTATCACTGGAAAAAAAAAAAAAAAAGCCAGCTTACTTTTTTATGGTAAAAATGAACAGGGTAAAGGCAACTGTTTACCAAAACATTGATTTAAAATTCAAAAAGAAACAAAAGTTAACTCTCTCCAAATAAAGATGATTGCAAAGTAATTTATTCTATTGATTATTATTATTTAAGCATTGGTTTTAATATATATATATATATATATATATATATATATATATATATACTTTAACATAACTTGTATTTAAAAGGTAAACACTGAGAATACAATTAGTGGTTGATGGTTATTTATTTTCATATTTTATAGTGTATTATATTTAATATAGGCTTATTTCCAGTCATTTATTGTCCTGATGTGTTTGTGGTGTATATAAAAACCTTTCAACTCATTATACAACTACTTCCACTGGTAATACAATGTGAACTTCTTTTATTCATTTTTTTTTTTACGTCCATCATTCTTTTCATAAAGAAGTTACTTACAACTGTCGGAGACGGTTTTTTGTTGTAAGTACAAATTGGACTAAAATTCAAGCAACATTTTTATCAAGTTTCTGGTATTCTCCCATGAGTCTCTCATAAGGGGAATTAAATAAAAAAAGGTGACATTATATATCTGGCGTGATGTACTTAAAGCTGATGTCGAAATCATTTTAATAAAAAGTTCTTTTTACACTTTTTACCTTGTTAACACTATGCCTAGAAAAAGAACAAAAAGCAACGCTTCCTCCTCAGATGAATTTGATTGGGTTTCTCAAAATAACTTAAAAAATCTGAAGGAATCATGATATCACCTTTGTATCGTATTGGGTCTAGCAGACGCCCTCAGCAAACCCCTGAAACCCCTACTGTTGCCAGCAATATTGTCGTTACGAACAATAGCAGTAATGATAACACCAGCAGCAACACCAGCAGCAACGTTCAAGCAGGATCAAATGAAATAAAAGTTCGTGCCATTGAAGTTCGTGTCATCGATAAAGCCATAGCATTGGATTTAAATTAGAAAGCAAGACTTTATACTCTTCGAGTAAGCTATTTAGCCTACCTCGGTAGGATTAATGGTGATTCTCCAGATCCGACTGATAAAAGTCAGGAGAATTTAAATGTGGAACACGCGTCAATGTTGAATCCATGCAAAGATAGTGATTTTTGACTATGAGCGGAATATAAAATATCAACACACAGTGCGTAAAGTTATCCTTCACCCAATAAAAAATATTGGTTGCACGAAAAATAAGTCTCCATATAGAGAAAAATAATCTGTTTTCAAAAGGTTTTTTGTTTGTTACACCAATGAGAATGCGTGCATGGGCGTGAGGTCAAGTGGTAAAAGTTAAAAAGTTTATTGATACCATCCTAAGTAATACATGTAAGGAGAATTTTTTTTTATGAGTATAATAATAGTAATAATAATTAAATTGAGTTTCTTCAAAAGTTTGATAAGTTTATATTAAGGGAAAAATTAAACAGATAATAATATATAAATTATGAGCATATCGATTGCTTTATATTACAAAGATTTAGTAAGTTCCTTTGACGTGGTCTTCTGACTTATCAACGGGAGGAAGTTCTCCAGAGAGCTCTTCAAGAGATTTACCCTTGGTTTCAGGGATCAAGAAAGTTGAGAAAATACCAGTCAGCATGAAGAAAGCAAAGATCTGCAACAGGTGGTTGATCCAGGCATTGCTTCCACCAATATCCTTCAAGAGACCAAAACCAACTTGAGCAATGATGGAACCTATCTTGCCAGAAGCGGCAGAAATACCGTGAGCGGTGGAACGGTAACGAGTTGGGAAACATTCACCAGGGACAATAAAGGTGGTAGTATTGGGGCCAAAGTTGAAGAAGAGCTGTGTTAAAGTATAAAGGAAAATGAAGAGACCTTGAGAAACATTAAGAATAGGATGGTAAGCAAATCCAAGAATAACGAAAAGGATAGTAAGCATAGTGAAGCCCATGAACTGAATGGTCTTACGACCAAGCTTATCAATAGTAAAAACGGAAATCCAGTAACCGGGAACGGAACCGAGTAAGTTGATGATAATGTTACCAACACAGGTACGGAAAACGGAAGTGTAAGCATCAGATCCACCACCAAAACCAATGTTGGCAAGAATGATAGAATTGTTCAAACCAAGACCATACCAGGCGACATCTAAGGCAAACCAACTGTAAGCAGTACCCAAAAGAATTTTACCATTTTCCCACTTTCCGAAATGTCTGCAGAAATCGGACCAACTTGCCTTGGGGCTGGAATCGACACGAGCAACGGCAATGTTATCAGTGTAATCACCAGCAGAGGCACCCTTTTCGATAAAGGCCTTGGCATCGAGAACACCCTTTTCGAGTTTTTGCTCAACATCAATAGTGAAGCGAGGTGTTTCAGGAATAGTCAAACGGTAATAGAGAGCGCATACACCAGGTACAGCACCAAGTCCAATAACGATACGCCAAACAAAATCGAGTTTGGTTTGATCAGCATGAATAGCATTCTGGAAAGCAGCAGTAGCAATCAAACCGACAATACCAGCAGAAAGCTGACCAATACCTTGCATAGCAAAGACAGCAGCCATCATGGCACCACGACGTTTGGTAGTAGCAAATTCAGAAGTAATGACAGAGGAAAGAGGATAATCACCACCGATTCCGATACCAACGATAACACGCCAGAAGGTGATGACACCCCAGAAAGAAGCAGCAGGACCGTTACCAGCAAGAGCCTGGCCAACAGTACCAACAATAATAATAATTAATTCAACACCATACATTCTCTTACGACCAACTCTATCAGCAAGGTAGCCAAAACCAAGTTGACCAATAACAGTACCAACGGAACATGATACTTTGATGGCAGTATCAACGTTATAGGGTGTCTTGTTCTTGTTATCTTGGAAATAAACATAACCAATCATTGCAGACACCAAGTTAATAGCAAAAATATCATAAGCATCAGTGAAAAAGCCAATGCCTGAAACGATACATGCTCTAACATGGAACCAGCCAAACTTTGCATTATCAATCTATGACACATATTATTAGTAACAATAAAATGGAGCACGGAGAAGAAACAGAAGGATGTTGAAATCTCAAACTTACTTCTTCCAACGCTTGACGACGACGTTCTAATGTATCCAATGCCAACTGGTCATAGTTGGTTGTCTCTTCTATTTGAATCGTCTTTTGCCCGTTTTCAAAAGACATTTGAGCAAGATTATTTATTTAATAAATAAAATAAAAAAGATTGAATAGTTGTTTGAAGAGAGGACGGATATGATTGCCAGTGTGATTTATGGCGTATTTATATATATAAATCTATACATATGGTGGCACGACAAAACAAAAAAAAAAAATCTTCTGGTGTTGATGTTTGTTGAAGAAAGTTTTTTTAGGCCAATCATTTCAGCCATGTGGACCATTGTGTTGTTTTTGTTTGTACATTTTATTAAAATATAAAGGGAAATACCCTCTCAATGCTGTGCTTTGTTCATGGTTGTAATGACTCGTTTTGGCGTTGTACACGAAAGAATCCGCCAATCATTTCTCCAGTTATTGCCATGCTGAACTACACTTCAATGGTGTGAGTGCAATATATGCTTCTTTCTGTTCTTTTTAATAAGTGGGATGGCTAATCTAATTAAAGTTCTCATGTAGATACAATAAATATTTATAATAAAATCATAGTAAGGAAAATTATTGACGAAAAAGAAGAATTTCACTGTATTCTTGATTTATATTACCTTAAACAAAAAGAAATCACTTGTATTTCTATACTTCCTTGTTTGCCCTTTTGAAACAAAAAAAATAGAACAATTAAAAGTATAATAGAATTTAGTAGTTGTAATATAAAATACTTACTCTAAATAATATACAATATCAATCAATATAAATACCTCAAAGCCCAAAGAGTATAGACTCGGAATATGAAAAAGGTTAATATCGACTATCCATAAACTTTCTTGGTACAAATACTATATTTGTCAATTGATGTCACATTCAAAAAAAAGTCTTGTGTTCCTTATTCACATCTTCGCGTAACTAGGATTTATTTCCATATAATAAATCCATCTATGGAAGAGCATTTATCTTGGATTTCTAAAAAAAATAGATTTTCCTGGTTTTCGTTTACTCTTATTTTTCAAAGTTTCACCGTATATTACACTGTCGATCATTAGCAGTTTATAGTAAAATGATTTTTGGGATCAAAAAGAAAATGAATAAATAGATAGAGATGTGGCAAGAGTGTTTAAAAGATAAACATTGTACGAGCAATGACTGTCTTTTAAAATAAAAAGTTGTTATGCGCATATGTACATGATTTTTTTTTACAAATGTCCATCTACAATCATTTGTAATACTATTTACTTTATATATATATATATATATATAAGCGAAGATTGACAACGTGAAAGCTATTAAAAGTAAAATATATGTATGCAGATTTAACAGTAGAAACTGAATCACATGTATTTTGGTGTTATTAGGACGATATTCTATTCTCATTTTGATTCTCATAAATAAACGCTCAGCATCAATAATGTTTATATGTGTAACACTGTATTGATATAAATCTTATAAATGAAAAAAAGATAGACTTGCTTTTGAAATCGATGTATTAAAAAGATAGACGATTTGTCGTTATATTTTGAAGAAGATTGAGAAGAATCCTGGATTGGTGTTACACACATCCGAATTGTATATAAATTAATAAAAGAAAATATGATCCAATAACTAAAACTCAATTTTTCATATGTTCTTATTTATTTGGTAAAATAACTTTACATTTTAGATAACGCTTTTGACATATTTTATTTCAGACATATGGATTGAGTCTTACAAATAAACCGTACCCATTTTGCCATTTGAGCAGAACCAATAGATTTTATTTCTTTTTTTTTTGAAAACAACATAATTAACTCAATTTACGAGAGCGCTTACTGATAAACTATTTTACATTCCAGGTTTATACACTATCAAAAGCAAATCAAATCAAATCAAATCAAATGAACTGCCTTCCATACTTAAAGTATGACAATTAACCCGTCTAATACATTTGTGAATATTTATTTTGATAGACGCTTTTGATTAATAGTATGATATATAAGAAACGATAGCTATGTTTTAGCAGTAGTTATAATAGTATAATACTTGCGTTTGTTTAAACAAGGAGAATAGAAAAGAAGAGGATTCGTTTGATGTACTATTAAATAGGTGGTTTTTCAGTTTGTTCGTTTAGAGTTGTTTAAAAAGCTTAGCCAGATCATCTGTCTTTGCGCTGAGCGGTTAAAAACTTGTACAGGTACCGTGATATCAGGATTCAGTGGTGAAATATGATTTGGGTATAGCTAGCTATCAGATTTTACCACTATTTATTAAAGCGGGTAGTCAACGTTTACCCACCAGGTAGGTACAAAGGGTCCGTTTGAGTTGCCCCTTCATGGTGGTTGCACCCAGTCACTAAATCTACTACCAGGCGTGTGTGTGCTGGATAAGGTCGACCTAAAATGATGTATATTAGTAGTAGTATTTGAAAACTGTATAGTACAAAAACATACCTAAGTATGACGACAACAATCTATGTGGAAGTGATATGTTTTGAATTCGCCTCATTACTTTTCGTTTATAACTATTACCTAACCTTAAAATAATAACAGATATGGAGAGCAAGTCCCATATAATAGAATACGAGGACTGAAAACATACAACAGCTGAAATCATCATGTTACTATTACGTTTGCTTTTACCCTTCTTCCCATTTCCAGATAACCATTACATACCATTAATGATGCAAAGGATAAAGTATCAATATAAAGAGTGCAGGAAAGAGAGAAGAAAGATGGAGACTGTCATCTTTTATCATCTTTCATGTTAAAAATGCCTTTTTTGACGATTTTTTTTGTCGCGTTCTGAAACAAAAAAGAGTTTATGCGTACAAATGATTACTATGAGTTCTTCTGTTGGTAGACTCGGGCCAGATTCTTCTTCTTCTTCTTCTTCTTCTTGGTGTTGTATAATTTGAGCAGTAATTGTTCTCCATTTTTCATTAAACATCATTTGGAGCTCCTCTGCTAACTTTTGGTCTGAGTCATAAATGCTTTGATCGTAGGAAGGTAAAGTAGTTGTTTCTGCCTCCAAATGATTACTAATGGAGACTTGTTCTTCAAAAGAATACCTGTGAATAACAGAAAATATGATCTCAAGATGTTTATTATATATATAACCTACTTTTTTCCCCTTTTCTGTCATCCATATTTTCGAAAGAAGTTAAGCTGATAAACTCAATTATGTAGTCGGGATAGTACACGACCCTTAGCCACTTTTATTTATTTACCATCCTCTATCTGTTCGATTCGCTTTCTTTTAGATAATTTGTTCTGTTCTTCCGCCATCATGAATAATTTGAGATATAACAAGTGAAAGAGGTAGAAATAGAAAAAATGATTCCTTCTTTTGTAAGAATAACTCAGACTCAGCATTGATAGACTGAAAGCTTAAAAACTGAAGAGTAAAAAAAAAAGGGAGTTTAGATGTAATGACATTAAAGACCGAAAATGTTGACAATCAATTCTAGAGCAATGTATACGTTTTAACAGCAATTTATTTGCAAAATCATACTAATAAAGCGTTCGCTGTTAAATATAATAACAGTATCTAGAAAGGGATTGTAATTTTCACCTTAATTTCATATTCAGCAAATGCAAATAGATTTATTGATCCTGATGCATACGAGCTATCTTCATAGCCATTATATCATTTAATAATTTATGTTCATAGTATCTATTGCTATAGGCACATTCTACGTTGTATAAAAGTATTGTAACATTACATTTATCCGATATTGTTGTTACATCTATTTATAAGGTGCGTCAGTTCAAAAGAGTACACTTTTCTGAGTAAAAATATATAATAAAAAATAGGAAAACTTTATTTTTGAAGGAGGAGATACCTTTTCCATTTTGATCTCTTTTTAAAGTCCAGTTTTGAAGTTTTTGGTAGAACCTTTTTAGTTGGTTGATTACAAAAAGGTGGGAAAAATATCTCTGGTGCTACCGATCGAGTTTTCCATTTTATCTGATAAAAACTCGATTTCTTGATTTCACATTCTTTTACTTAACAGCGTTCATAATCCATTAAATCAATTATTTATAGTTAATGTAATGAGCAAATGAATCTAAGATCAACTTTTAGAGGGTGAGCGTGATTAAGACCACTTTTATCATAGTTAGCTATTTATATTTTCACCAACTTAATAGAATTACAGTAAATTCTCTCATAAGACCAGCAATAATGAGGTTTATTAGCGTAAAAAAAAGTTTTCTTCAAAGTGGTACATAAAAATAGTGGTTAGTATATAATCTAAGAA
>MU622258.1:42657-58348 GCA_025399235.1 Backusella circina FSU 941
TTACAGTCGGCAGTTCGGATTTGTTATGTTAAACGGTTTGGACTATATAGGATTTATGAAATGGGATTTGTAAAAATATATCATAATTATTCAAATTTATTTTTTGTTTTTTTTTGTGGTTCAAGCACACTATACATATGTTAAAGCATCATATAAGAAGAAACAAGAGTGATAACATAATTAAAGGGTATTAAAACATAAGGGTGTCACTCCGTATTTTAATTCTTTAAGAGGACTAGAAAGTCACTGAAGGGTCCTATATAAAAGCCTAGAAGTTAAACTTGTTAACTACTAGGTGTTGACACTATAGAAGAAAAACGTAAAGTTTTACAAATGAACTTAAATGAACGTTCTTTATATACTATAACGGTCTTTTAACCATTTATCATTTAGATATTCGCTAGACATTGTGTCATAAAAAAAAAAATGAAAAACGAGTATAAGTCATAATGTTAATCACGTTCTGTTATTCCAACCTAGTCACCAGCAATTCTGAGATAAAAATTTGTTATGTTGAAAGTGAATAATTTTTTCCGGTAGATCTTGTTCTATAATATACACTAAATTATAATAAAGTTTGACGATAAGTATAAATATTAAAAAGTGTTTAAGAGTTATATTCTCAAGATAAAATTCACCGTTAAAAAGCGTAGGTACCGCCCAACGTATGAAAAAAATTTTCAGGAGTACCAGATTCAAACCACCGTTACATTTGGTGCTTTCATATACTTTACAGCGTGTGAAAAGAGAATTTTTTTATTTTAATTTAGGTCGATTATTGATGTCGCGTATATGTGCTAAACACAAAAACACATTATAGAATCTTATCGATAGTAGTCCACAGTTCATTTTACTTGGTGGTTTATCAGATATCAGATTTACAACCATATTGAAATTAACGAGATCACCATCAAGTTCATTATATATAACATAGTAAACTTAAATATTTAAAATGGTACCTTTTATGTTTTTGTGTACAAATACTATAGTAAAACATTTTCTACTCTCAACTAGCAAATGATAATAGAGAATGATTTTTTTTTTTTTGAGTTCAGCGTTGTAAATCCATATAACACCCACATATTTGTTTATCACAAGCTTATTTACGTAAATATTCGTCTTTTATGTGGATTTGTCTAGATATTAGGTTCCTTAATTAGTCCCGTGATTATTTTTCTACTACTGGTGACACGGAGTTTAGCTGTATATGAGGTACAGAATGTTTAGTTTTTGAGTTTCCTGACGAAAGATATTTTTTTTTAAAAGAAAACATAGAGGCATAAGAGTTTTTTTCATATTTTCATCGCTTTTTCATTCGTTTATCAAAAAAAGAAATCACTGGCATGAGATGTCCTAGACATACGTCATACAATGTTAAGATGCAAAAGATTTGCTCTATGTAATAGATTCAATCAGCTACTAAAAATCGTCTGGAAGAAAACTCACTTCACACCGTTAGTAATGAGAGACTCGACCTTGACCACCTTGACCTATAAGGAAAATAGGGATTAATATTTTTCTCACACTCACAATAATAATAATAAAAAAGTTCATAGAATTCTAACAATACCTGATAATAGTTCTCCAAAGCATATTCACCATTCTCACGACCAATACCAGATTGACGGAAACCACCGAAAGGTGTGTTATAATCAAGTTCATTGTAACAGTTGACCCCTTTTTGGAGAAAAAAAAGAAAGGTTAATGTTCTGATCGTTCTGTTAATATATATGCGTATACTTACAGACTGTACCGGCCTTGAGTTTGTTGGAGACATCAATGGAGCGAGCATTATCACGGGTGAAGATGGCAGCAGCAAGACCATACTCAGTATCATTGGCCATCTTGATACCTTCTTCAACAGTGTCAAACTTGGAAACAACGACAACAGGACCGAAGATTTCTTCCTGGACAATGGTCATGTCTTGCTTAACATCAGTGAAGACAGTAGGCTCGATGAAGTAACCCTCTTCACCCCAACGGTTGCCACCCATGAAACAAGTAGCACCCTCATTTTTACCTTTCTCAATATATCCCATGATGCGATCGAACTGAGTCTGAGAGACCTGAGGACCTTGGAAGGTATCATCGTTGTGAGGGTTACCCAACTTGGTCTGCTTGGTGTATTCCTGGAACTTCTTGAGGAACTCATCATAGACACCGCTTTGAACGAGGACACGGCTACCAGCGCAACAGGTTTGACCGTGGTTGAAGAAGATACCTCTGTGGGCCCAACGGACGGCCTGGTCAACATCGGCGTCATCAAAGATAATATTGGGGGACTTACCACCCAATTCAAGGGTGATCTTCTTGAGGTTGGATTGAGCAGAAGCTTCCATGATCTTGCGACCGACAGCAGTAGAACCGGTGAAGGCAACCTTACCAATTCTCATGTGGCGGGCCAAAGCATCACCAGCAATAGCACCGTAACCAGTGATGATGTTGATGACACCTGGAGGGAAACCAGCTTCAACAACGAGCTCAGCAACCTTGAGGGCAGAGAGGGGAGTCAATTCAGAGGTCTTGACAATGACGGTGTTACCGGTAGCAAGAGCAGGACCAAGCTTCCAACCCATCATCATGATGGGGAAGTTCCAGGGAATGATGGCAGCACAGACACCAATGGGTTCGTGGCGAGTGTAGGAGAGGGCACCTTTGGTATCAATGACCTTACCTTGGATCTTATCAGCCCAACCAGCGTAGTAACGGATGGAGGTGGCGAATTGCTTTACATCGACGTGGCGTGAGAAAGTGATACCCTTACCGTTGTCGAGAGTTTCAATCTGGGAGATCTCTTCGTTGTTCTTGTCAACAAGATCGGCAAGCTTGTACATAAGAGCAGCACGCTCGTTGGCAGCCAACTCAGACCAAGGTCCTTCGAAAGCCTTCTCGGCAGCGTCAACAGCCTTCTCAATATCAGCCTGTTCGGCTATTTTAATAAAAGTCAATTAATTTCACGTCTTGCGAAAAAAAAAAACTTTCCGAATTTATGTATTCTTTTTTGGAAAAAAAAAAGAGATCTACTTACCAGCTTGGACAGCGGCGATAACCTTACCATTAGAAGGGTTAATGGTATCAATGGTGCTGGAGCCCTTTACGAACTCATTGTTAATGAAGAGACCAGTCTGGACTATTTTGAATAAAAGAAAAAGTTAAAAAACAAAGCCTTCATGTCTGCGCATTTTAGTTCGACAACTTACGCTTGACAGGGAAGCCATTAGGGGTAGTAGTTTCAACAACGAAAGACATTTTAAAAAAATAATTAGTTAATAAGATAACAATAGAACAAAAAAGAAATGCTGAAATAGTGGACCTTTTATACTTTTTTTTTTTTTAATTTTCACTTGTTCGCATCTCCTTTATTGTCTGTACTACACTCTCACCCTATTTGGCAAAAATTAGCTTAGTGCATCCTGCAAAATAATACCGAGAGGAAATAATAAAATCCACACACAGGTTTGGATCACCGCTTATTAAGCTAATAAAAAAAGTGTGGAGAGGCCTTCTTACCTATTCACCCAGTTATTGGTTGAGAATCACCAATTCAAATGGAGTAAACATTATAGGGTTTCAGTATTTGGAAAATATACGTCATATCTCTTTTATTCTCTATGTATAAAGAAAGTTTTGCTGCTTATCTATTATTGATGTCACTTTTTTGTAAGGAATAAAGTTTTAAGGTACAGATTCTGTGTTTTATTTTTATTTTTTCTGAATACCAAAGCTATTAAAAACAAACAAACTCAAAGCAGGTGTGTATTTTATATATCTTGTGTTGCAGATAATAAAGTTTAAAGTAATAAAAGTATAAACATTTTACTCAGGATAATGTTTAATGCTTTTTTTCGTGTATTATAAAATCAAATTTTATCCCAATTTGTTAAACGTCATGAGTATATACTCTTTTATTTTCACTTGAGTTTACTTTTTTTTTTTCAAACATCTACTTTATTGCTTTGGGATGACTCTTCCTATCGTTCTAGCTGGGATGTATACGTGTTCTAAGTAGATTATTCAGCGAAGATCCGCTAGTAGTCCCGACAAATTGTGCTGCTGTACGACTGATATCCTGTTTTTTATTCATTTTTACTTTTCTTGTAACAGCAGCACGGCTGTTTTATGCCGTAAACATCCTTTTATTCCATTGTTTCATTATTATGGTTAAACTTCTTTTAGTACCATATCGTAATTACCCAAATCCTATAATAAATTAGAGTCCTATTTCTGAATGTTAATAAAGCTGTCATTTGACTGATATCGAATCAGGGCAACCTGTTTTATTTTTCAAGTACCGCAAATATTCTCGAAATGGGTTAGTTCACCAGACAGAGAATCTTGGAATTTGTACTGGTACAGAAGACAGGACTAAATTTTTCTTACTAATTGCTTGCATTACGTAAATATATCTATACTTTTGTTCATCTTGCAAACACAAATCAACGCTAGTGTTTTCTCTATTAAAGAAAACTGAGATGAACTTGATATTTAACCTCTAAAGATCAGCTGTTTTATATAGAGGAGGAGGGAGCGAATGGATGAAGGGACTAATAGACCAATTAATATAATGCATTGGGTACTCAAAAAAAAAAAACTTGTGCAATAGAATATCTTGTACATGTAATGCATTAATTTTTTTCTTAAAAGCAAGTCACAACCAAAGAGTGATACATTCAAACTCCTTCCCAGCTTGCGCGTTATTCTATGCTTTTCATATTCAATAACATTAACAAGGGAGAGAGATTGTAAAAATGGTAGATGTTGTCAATTATTAAAAGATCTACTTGTGCTAATATAAAAAACTGCTTATTTATCTCAAGTCAAAGCCAACCTATATTCGTGCTAAACGAGAGAAAACAACACTGTTTTTATGTATTGATCCCAAAGATTCACTCAATACAATCAAGAATAAATTATGCTTGGCCTTGGATAATAAAAAAACCACCGACGAAATTAGAATTCTAGTTGATAGTAAATTAAAGGGCGAATACACCATTTTGGAGGACTCAAAAGGATTGGAAAATAATGCCATAGTTTATTTCGTTTACTTTGACCGTGTCGAAGGTTTGTCATTCAAGTTAAAAAAAAAAACAAAACAAAAAATAAGTGAATTAATGGGATATAAATAGGGCAATGGGAACCAGTTAAGCTAGTAGAGCCGGAGTTATTAGATGATGATATGGAAGAAGAGGCTCTACCTGCCAAGAAGGAGAAGGGGAAGGGCAGAGCATAGATGGTAGATTGAAAATAAAAAAAAAACAGCGTCAAATATGCTTTTATTTTGTTTGGCTTTGTGGTTAAGATAAAGATTTGATGAATAAATATTGAATAATCCACTTGCATTTTGCTTAAAGTAGTCAACATTTGGTGTTTATTTTGCTTATAAACCTTATTTTGAAAAGCATCAACTTTTTTTTTTGCATAATAATGTGTATACACCATTTTGCCTATTCACAAAACACTATACATTGTCATTAAATGTCCGTCTTTTTTTTTATCTCTCTCCCCCTTTTTTATACACTTCAAGTCATTCGATTTCCAAACAAGTTATATTCTCAACCCCAAAAGACTACAATTTTTTGGTTATTTGTACAATGGTCTATCCCCTTTCTTTTTTATATCTGTGTGTCCTATTTTGCATTTTTTTCTTTTTCTTTTTTAATAATTAAACAAAAAAAAAGAGTAATTTAGATGAAACCAATCTTGTTGGCAACATCAAGAGCATCGACATCGGCAGTCAAACGGACAAAGGCCTTCTTGTTACCGTCAGGACGAATGAGGGTGTTGATCTTGGCAGCCTCGACGTCATAAAGTCTCTTGACAGCATCCTTGATTTGGTTCTTGTTGGCCTTGACATCGACAAGGAAGGTCAAGGTGTTGTGTTCCTCAATCTTCTTCATGGCAGTCTCGGTGTTCAAGGGCTGACGAATGACACGGTACTGGTCCATGCGGGGAGCATGGGGGACAGACTTGCGAGCGTACTTGGGGGCACGGGACAAGACAAGAGTCTTGGGGATGTGGAAGTGGGTGGAAGTGCGGATCTTGCGAACAGCCTTACCGTGAACACCCTTAAGGGCAGCCTTCTTGGCAGCGAGAGCCTTGTTGGAAGCTAAATATATAACAGTTTTTTTTTTTTCAAATGATGTGTGAATTAGTTTCTTAGTTTCTCTTCCATTGGGTGGTGGTTGATAATAATAAATGCGGTTGTGATGTCATATATACATATTTATCTGATCCATCTACTTTATATATCGATCCATCCTCTCTCTTTATGTATATTTACCTTGGTTAGCCATTATGAGATTGTCTACCACGTTTCTTTAAAGAGGAGGATTGTATATCACTTTACATTGGACTCAATCTTATGTTTTCCCGCACAACTCGAAAAAAAGAGAGCAAAGGAAACTGTGTGTATTGTAAAGTTCCGGGCCGGACATTTAGAGCTTTATTTTTTTTTTTTTTTTGCAGAAAAAAGTACAAATGCTGTGTGTGTATTTTGTCACTCTAAAATAGCAGGTTCCTGTTCAATAGGAACATTGACAGCTTTTGACACTTCAGATTCACGCTGTATCATATCCTGAGTCTTTTCTAGATCAATGATCATAGACTTTTGCTGCTCTTCTGGTAATAATGTTGTTGTCCCTGTCACTTTTAACTGTTTATTTAATATGCTCTTAATCTGTTCTGCACTTAGCGCTGATGGCTCGACCATCCTGCTCTGTTCTGGTGTTGGTGTTGGTGTCTGTATCATAATCGGTAATGAAACAATGGTAGATGCTTCTGCCTGTTTCTTCTTCTTTCTCCGTAATTGCTGCTGCATATTCTCAATGTCTTTCTTGATGATATTTGTAATGCCAATAGAGGATAAGTGGCCTATAATGTCTGATACTTTTTGTCCATCGTTTAATAATCGTTTAATAAGTGCTGCAGTTTCTTTCGGTTGTTTTCGATGTATACTGTATACGTTTTTGTTGGCTGGTAAGACATGGTTATGCTCACCAAAGCTTGTGTCTATAACCCAAAGGCCACGTAGGTATCTTGCTTTGACGAAACAGAGACAGCCTTGTCTTTGTGTTCGTTTTTGTCGTAATCGAGCTGTTTCTACTTCTGTTCCAGTGTCTGCATCAACCACCTTCTTTTTGCCTTTTCTATATTGACCTCCATGCTTGCACCACAGATGAATGCTTCTGTAGTTGGAATTCTTTACGCTCATAACAATGTTGTACTTTTTGCCATAGTCATCAATGTCTTGTCGCAGTGCTTCAAGTGTTTTGTATTCTTTTCCCTCTGGAAATGAGTCATTAAAGTCCTGTGTGATGTGGCTGGGATTGGGATCTGAAGAAGAAGACGACGACGCAACACGCTCTTCCACTGTTTCGGAAGGTGGAAGTAAAAATAGATCTGCGCTCATTTGAACAATAATCGTAGCTTAATAATACAAGATAAAGAGAATAAGAAGTAAATAAGCAGTAGCAAATAAATAAGGAGAAGTAGAATAAAATACAAAAAAAAACATGAAAAGTATGAAAAGAAAAAACAATGTGAGTGAGTGAATTCAGTCACCGACGATAATTGTATGAGCGCCTATCTTCATTTGCATACTTGACTATTCAGTAATTGATGTGCCATTTCAAGAAAATGAGAAAAAGTTGCATTAATTTGTAATTTTTTCTCACCATCTTGGAATAAACAGTACAAATGGCTGTTTTTATATTTTGAACTTGGGAGTACCTTTGAGCACACGTAAGAGTACCCATTTTCATTAACAAAAATGATCCTGATCACCATTGTAGTTCACACAGGTAAAGTAGTGAACAAATAATATCACATGTTTCCTTCTCAAAGTGTCAATGCCTTTTACTTTGGGAAATAGTAACACTAACCCACAGCTTTCAATATGTATCATCTTTCTGGAAGTAGTAATCGTACTTTGTTCATTTCATGACATCATCTACTTTCTCTATTTTGAGTAAATATAGCTTCTTTTGAAAGACAAGAGTAATATGATTCAATAAGAAAACATGATTAAGTATTTTCTCGATAATAAGAACAAGCTTAGTTCATAAATAAATAACGCAAAAACTCCTACATATAATTTTACCCAAGCTACTTTTTAATAAAACACGTCAATAAATTCATCATATGTTTGATTTGGATTCAGTTTATCTGATCTTTTTTTCACTGTACAAACCATCATATTTGAGTTGAGGTCGTTCAAACAAAAAAAAAAAACAAGTGTGGCGCTGTATTTTTTATGCATATCCAAACTTAAATGTTTGTTTCACACACAATCAACAAAAGGGAAATACCTCCCTTTTTTTCATATACATTTTATCAGGTTAGTTCCTGTTAAAGCATATTGTTGATAAATAGCAGTACATTGAAGGTATAGGTGATGGCAAGTTGTTCGTTTTTCTGATTATAATCTATTTTTAGATTGGTTATGATTGGTTTAAAGAGATATAGAATAGTGACGTGCTGCTTTTTCTTCTTTTAAGTAAAAAGTAAAGTAAAGTAAAGCACAAGTGAGTATTTTACCAATGAAAACCATTTGCTTAGCCGTTGTGATACTTTAGATCAGCCTTCTTTTCATGTTGTGTGTGTACACACGTACAATCATGACTTAGTTTCTTGGCTTAAAGAGTGTTACTCAAGAATAGTAAAACAACGACGTCGACCTGGAATTACCAAAAGAGAATTAAATAAACCGAGGCACTGTCAACACTCTTTAATTAAACGAATAGTATAAGCCATTTGATAGATTGCATATATCTATAAAAACAACAACAAACTAAAGAACAGCGGAGTTGGCGGTCATGCGTAACACTTGAGATTTTTCTTGGTATTCGCGTTTATTTATTTTTTATTTTATTTTATTTTTTTCTTCCTTTTCTTCCTTTTCTTTACAAACCGAACAGAAAAATATGTCTTATCAACAACCTCCTCCCAACTATGGTGGCTATCAACAAGCCCCCGGACAAGGTACACCTGGTCAAAAGCCAGCTGCCCCTCCACCAAACTATGGTGGTAGTCCTCAACAACAATATCAGCAAGGTGGCTATGGTCAGCAACATCCTCCTCAACAAGGCTATGGTCAGCAACCCCCACCTGGTTATGGCCAGCAAGGTGGTTATGGCCAGCAACCTCCTCAGCAAAGCTATGGTCAAAGACCTCCTCCACCTCAGCAAGGCTATGGTCAGCAACCTCCTCCCCAAGGTCAGAGACCTTATGGCAATGGTAAGTTTAGATATACACACACAAAGGTATGACGTGTGTGATAATAATGTGTATATGCGTAATAGCCCCTCCACCACCACCTCAATCTGGTGCTGATCAACAGTTAATGTCTTGGTTCAAGGCAGTTGACACTGATGGTTCTGGTCAATTGTCTGCAGATGAGCTTCAACGTGCACTCATTAACGGAGACTGGAGTCCCTTTAACATTGAAACTGTTCGTCTTATGGTGAATATGTTTGATTCTGGTAATATTTATTTATTTATTTGCCGTTTTTCCACCTTATTAAACTCCAAATTTTTTTTTTTTATATATAGATAACAGTGGCACTATTAATTTCAATGAGTTTTCTGGATTATGGAAATATATTGAAGATTGGAAGCGCTGTTTCCAAACATTCGATACTGATCGTTCTGGTAGTATCAACCAAGAAGAGATGGGTAATGCCTTGAAGAGCTTTGGTTTCAACGTGTCACCTGGCTTTATTCGTACTTTGATTCAAAAGTTTGATCGTTATGGTAATGGTAATTTTTAAAATAGAGTAAGCAATAGTTGTATGTATCAATTATTCACACTATACAACCAATAGGCAAGGGAGATATTACGTTTGATAACTTTGTACAAGCATGTGTAACAGTCAAGACTTTGACTGACTCATTCAGAAGCTTTGATACGGATGGTGATGGTTGGATTCAGATTAATTATGAAATGTTTTTGGATTTGATCATCCGTCAAAAGGCTTAAAAGACAGCATAACAATCATAATCAATAAGTATGAAAAAAAAAGAAGTGTAAATTATACATAAACAAAAAATAAAAAAAGCACATGTGATTCAAATATTACCAACCCAAAAAAGGTGTGTTGCTGATGACAACTTCTTTAACTGTTTGTTTGTCCAATAATATTTAAAAAAGAGTTTTTTTTTTAATCTATATTCGCTTTCTTTCTTCTCTTTTTTAATTATTATTATCTCCTTTTATATATTAATTAACTGAAATGGAGGTTGTTCAGGTACAACCCCGAGATTCATACTTACATTACATTTATGTGCCTTCAAAGGGCACAGCCATACGATGGTCTTTTACTACGAAAAGAAACAATATCTCGTTTGGTCTTTATCGTCGTAGAGGAAAGGATATTTTACCAAACTCTTCTGATATTACATTTCGTGCTCAATTACAAAAGAGACAATTCTCATCCGGTGATTTCTCTCTGCATCAAGGTAAATGAGAAAACAAAAACAAAGCCTACTTTTTCTAAATATAAATATAAATACTATAGATGATGACGATGATATAGAATCGACCTACGGTATTCATTCATCCAGTCAATCCATTCATAGCATGCACAGCTCCCGACCCCGAGCAAAGTCAGTTGCCAGTACTAAATTAAAGGAAGGAGGCTTGGATGAAATTATTCCTATTCAGCATACTCAATCACGAGACCAAAAAGTCGAAGGTCATTATACGGTGGAGGAACCAGGAAATTATGTACTTGTATTTGGTAAAAGCATCACCTTTATTTAAAAGACTGCCTTTTTTTTTTTTTTTTTATTCAATAATCTTTGTTGTAGATAATACCTATTCTAGAAATACACCAAAGATGTTGACCTACTCGGTCGCATTGGGAGATCCCATTATCCAATCACCAAAGAAGGTCGAAGTATCTGGCTGGATTCTTAAAAAGAAAAGAAAGAGAATGCAAGGATGGGCTAAGCGCTGGTTTACGCTCTCGCCCTCGGGCCTACTCTCCTATTCCACCTCGCAGAATGGTATCACCAGAGGTTCCATTCAGATTCTCGTCTCCACCATTTCGTACAACGCCAAGTTGCGCCAGTTCCACATTGATTCGGGTACCATGATTTACCATTTAAAGACATTAACCGAACAGGAGTATGAGAGTTGGTCATCTGCATTACGTGAATTTAGAGCTGCGACAACAGAGAATAGTAATGATGTAGAGGAGGAGGAAGAGATGGTGATGGAGAATAAGAGACTCTCACGCGGGATGAATAATAACAACCATCTGGACAAGAAATTAAAGGCACAGGTGGAACAGGGTGTGCAACTTTCCTCACAGTTACAAGGTATCAGTGTTCAATTGATGGATAAGGTCATGGATTTGAAACAGTTTTTACCACCTCAGGCACAGGCATTGATGGATCAGATTGAGCGGGAGAAACGATTGTTACTCTCAAACACGGACGAGCAATTGTTTCAGTGGCAGTCCATGCAGGCCTACCTTTCTAATCACCGACGTTCAGGAGGTACTGCCTCGCCCATTTCCCAGCAACAGATTGCTGATATTGAGGAACAGGAACCAACCAAGTTTAGAACCGTGAGTATCCATTCCCGCATATCGGGTTACTCTGACCAGTTCTTTGATGCCGAGGATATTGTATTGAGCGATGAAGAGGAACATGAGCATATTATTATCAATAATGAGAGTAGTGATGAAGAGAGTGGTGAAAATGGTAAAAAAAAAAAAAAAGTACAACCTGTTCGTATTCGCTTAGCTGGAGCTCAATTCTCTTTATACATGTATAGACAGCCAAAGCGTACTTAATTTAGATTTAATGGGTGCATGCGAACGTCGTTCTAAACTCCCATCACCCGCAGTCGCCGATGCCGGCTCAGCACTTGTCGTTTTTCGAAAAAATGTTGGTAAAGATTTATCCACTATCTCCATGCCCATCAGCATGAATGAGCCACTCAACATGCTCCAACGTGCCTGTGAGGAATTAGAATACAGCGAACTACTAGCAAAGGCAAGTCGCTGCACTGACCCTCTCGAGCGACTCATGTATGTCACCGTCTTTACCATCTCGACCTATGCCTCTACACAGTATCGCACCGGTCGAAAGCCCTTTAACCCTATGATGACAGAGACCTATGAGAATATTCGTCCAGATCGTGGATTCCGCTATATATCTGAAAAGGTCTCCCACAACCCTCTGATTATTGCCGCCCACGCCGAGGCCAAAGAGTTTAAATACTGGCAATCGACCGAGATTAAGAGTAAATTTTGGGGGAAATCCATGGAGTTTATGACAGAGGGAACATTTCACGTGACACTCACTGGACACGATGATCACTTTACGTTTTATAAACCCTCAAGTTGGATGAAGAATATGATTGCAGGCGAGCGCTACCTGGAGCACTCGGGTGACTGCAAGGTCACCAACCAGAGCACAGGCGAATATGCCGTGGTGACATTCAAGGAGGGCACAGGGGGTGGATTGTTTGGTGCGCCTACAAAGCGAAATGATGTGGTGGCTACCATCTATAATAGCAGCAACAAAAAGGTACGTCGTGTGGTCGGTAAATGGAGCGAGCGCCTCGCTGAGGAGATCAATATGGACAAGTCAAAATTGGAGGTGCTTTGGACCGCTAAACCACCGGGCATTGATCAGCATGATAAGTACTTTGGTTTTACCAAATTTGCAGCTGAATTGAATGAGTTGACTTTATTGGAGAAGGCGAAATTACCCATCACAGATACAAGATTTAGACCAGATCAATGCCTGTATGAAAAAGGTAATGTATTGATACACTGATACTATTTGGATATTCATTAATAATAATAATATAAAAAAGGTTTGGTGGATGAGGCAGATGAAGAGAAACGTCGTATTGAACAACAGCAGCGTGAAAAACGCAAGCAGTTTGAATTGGAAGGCAAACCATGGTCACCGCGCTGGTTTAAACGTGAAGGAGATGAATGGCAGTATGCTGGTCAATACTGGCAGGCACGTGAAACGGGTCAATGGCCTCAGGATTTATTCTCTCTTTGGTAGAACAACAGAAAATAAACCCTTTTTTTTTTTTTTAGAAGTAAAAACTATATATACATAAAATAAAATGATTCCCCTCCCTCTATCTTTCATCAACATGTTGTTTATTTTTTTACGCTATGAAAAAGCATATATACACGAACACCATGTCGATAGCACCAACAAGACCAGTACCGAGAATAAGGAAAGTGTCATAAACAAACAACTTGTCTCTAAGACAACGAAGGAATAAAAGGGATTGGGAAGTCGACTATAAAAAAAAACAAAAACGAAGCATGTTACATTGATCATTGGTTTTCTAACAAAAGCTTTGTTTGGCAAGGACTTTTGTTGGGTCTATAAATACAGAATGAAGAAATGGATTTATCTACAAGGAAAACAACAATGGGGCGTTGCTTTTGTTTAAAAAAAAAGATGATTACATATAAAATTTAGATTTCGATTTGTAAATACAACCAGTCAAGTATTCATTGAGAAAAAATAAATTTGTACAAATGAAATGGGCTGATTTCCCATTTGACTTTATATTGCATTGAACGTTAAGCAACAGAATTGGTATAAAGATGAAATGATATTTGATGATGTCAATGCTGAATATCTTTATGCATGGCTTTACTAATAATAATTGATTTTATTTAATTTGACAGCAATAATTATACTTTATTAAGCGGTTTTAAAAACATGTATTAATATCAGTGACGATAAGCATCTTTATTACTATTATTATTATTATTATTATTATTATTATTATTATTATTCATTAACTAACTAAGGTCATTATTACTATTACTATTACTATGTGTATTATTGTTATTATTATAACTTCAAAAAAAAAAAAGAAGAAAAGCAACCTGTATACGAATCATCAAGGAAGAAAAAAAAAAAAAACCTCTTCAAGGCAGTAAAGTACTTGACAAATCATTCGGCAGAACAGATTTAGACATTGGACTCTCCTGGTGAAGATGGTGATGATGATGGTGAAAGAATATATTACTGGACGGTAACATTGGATCCTCATGGACCGTCGTAGGAGCGGCATTACGGTACTTTTGTCGAGTACCCCTGCCCATGGAATGGTTATTATGTAAAGCATAGATCTGCATTTCATTTGCGTATCTTTCTTTATCCGCCTCTGCCTTTGTCTTCCAAGGCAATTGTGCCTGATCTGACATGGTATTCCACTTATCTGCACAAAGCTTACTGATTTGACCCACTGTAGAGCCAGGGTATTGTCGCATTGTCTCGGGTCGTTGTTCTGTCAGATACCACATGTAAGGCGAGAGTGGGTGCTTGGGTGCTTTGGGGTTTTTGTCTCGTTTATAGCGCTTACGGATAGAGGAGGTATCGGCTTTGAGTTCTTTGTATCTTTTGGCTTTGAATTTATGGCCTGCTTTGATCAATTCGGATTTGGAGCGTCGAATATAGACTGCATCGGGGTGAAGTTCCTTTTGACTTTGCTTGAGTTTATTGGCTTCTCTAACAAATCGATCTTTTTCGGTCTTTGTAAAAAGTAAATAGTAATTAAAAATTAGAAATAAACAAAGTATTTTTTTTTTTTTTTTTTTTTTTTTTTACCTTTGATAAGCTTTTCCATTTGGTACCAACTTCTTTGCTGATTTCACCTACTGTCATGTTGGGATTACTCTGCTTTAGTTTCTTTCTCATTTCTCTATTAAACAATAGATAAGCATTAGGAGGACGAGTGACCCGAGTGGGGCTATCTGTACTAGTAGTTGGAGTATCAGGTGTGCTGTCATATTGTGTCTTTGTTAAAGAAGGGTCAACTGTCTCTAAAAGAGGGAATGAGGTGTAAATGGTATTGATGGACTCATTCTGATTCTGCTCTAATGGATCAAGTAATTGAGACTGTGTAAAGGCTGCTATTTGATCAAGACTATATTGAATATTCTCTGTCAAATTATCTATATATATTCATTGATAATTAATACGAATTGGATGAATGAATAAATATATGTAAAAAGGGCTACTTGCTCATAATTAGGTTATTTAAAAATAATTTATGTAAAATAAAAATATAAAAAAGAAGGACACTTTCTCTCTTTCTCACATCAAATAAACACACCCACTCACGATTTAAAAGTCACAATGCAGACATGTCTGCCGAAAAAGGAAAATACGCTTTACCTAATTGGGAAATGGATTCAATTAGGCTGTTGGGCATATTTGCTTTTTCCTAGATCATCTTTTAACTAGTAAAGGAGAAGTACAAAAAAAAAAAAATCCCTGTTATATAATTACACTTTAGAGAATGTAAGGTATCAAGAAGAAACAAAGAAACAAAGAAAAGAATTTTTTTTTTTTAATAAAAAAAATAAAGGTTTCATTAGTCGTTATAAATCATGTTCCTGAAAGGCAGAATTGAGCTAAAAAACATTATACATCATTCGTATTTCTTTTTTCATTCAAGAGTGGGGTTAAAAGGAAGGATTAAAACAGGTTTTTTTTCTTTTTTGTTTCTATCCAAGTAACAAGAATGCAAGTATTAAAAATTAAATACACGAGTTTAAGGTGACACAGACTTCTTGTTATTAATAGAATGTTAATTATACACCTTTTTGCTTTTCGAAAAATATTAAAAAACGTCGTGCTTTTAAAAAACATGTCACCTTCAATTTCTAAATGTGAATAAACTTCATTCACTATT